>RJWT010009263.1:0-25322 GCA_004365215.1 Cuniculus paca
AACTGCCTTGTTTTGAAGTCCATTATTGCTTTCATTGTTTTTTTTTTTGATTGGCTTTATTCTGTTGTATTTGTGTTTGATTTTATGTGTGATGGTATGGGAAGTTATTTTGAAGATAACAAGAGGCAACATGGTAACCATTGTTGGTTTATTTTTATTTTTTTTTGAAGTCTTGTATCACGTTCATTGTTTTGTTTTGATTGACTCTATTCTGTTTTATTACTTTTGGTTTTAGTCTGTTCAAAATAAAAAACATAAAGGGTGGCTACCACTTTCAGAAGGAAATCCCCCATAGATGACACACTGCATATTGTTGTCATCTGAATAGATGATCAGACTACTGCCTCTAGACCTGCAAAGTCAGTGAAACATCAAACACCATAAGCATTAAATTACATTTTACCTCAATAGCCATCATGGCAGCCTGTGCTTCTCTGGACCAGCTGGTTACTCGCAGCACCCTGGGTGGGGGTTAGCTCTGCTTGTCTCCCAGTCCATGTGCCAGAAGGGGCTGGCATCTGGTTCTCCCCCAAGCAGCCTGTGTGTGGCACCGACTCACAGGGAGGGCTTGCTTCTTGGTGACTTCTTGTTCTCTTCCCCTGCAGTCCATGAATGGCACAGACCCATGGGAAAAAGTTGGCATCTGGCTCTCCCCTCAGCGGCCCATACATGGCGCCCACTGGCAGGGAGAGCTTGCTTCTTGTTGACTTCTTGTTCTCTTCCCCTACAATCTGTGAATGGTGCCAAGTCACAGGAAAAGGCTGGTGTCTGGCCTCCTTCCAGTGGCCTGCACACGGCGCTGACTCACAGGAAAGGCTTGCTTCTTAAGCAGTTCTTTAAAGAGACACAAGATGCCAGATGCAGTTGCAATTGGTGTAAGGCAGAAACTACCATTGATTTACTATGTTTTTTTGCTTAGAAAATGGATTGTTTTATTTTCCTTTCATTTTGTGAACAAAACGAAGACTTGCTGTGGACATATACCAGATATAGTCTCTCTTTGCTGTTTTTTCTCCACTCAAAAGCATTCTACTCTCTCTTACTCTCATGTCTCTTGTGATTTTGCTGCTACTATCACCAGGATATAAGTGTATACACCGACCACATATTAATACACTGGGAAATGAGTGCATACATCCATCACATATTAATACACCAAGATCTGAGTGCATACACCCACCACATATTAATAATAGGAATGGGAATAATTTAAAGAAATCAGTTAACATCTCGGAGGAATGTATCTGCTCCTACATTCATTTTTACTGCATATGGTACAGATTTAAAAATTTGCTACAGCCTGAGACACCTTAGGTTTAATGTACTTTGGAAATGCAGTTAAAATCTTGGATAATACACTTCCTTCTAATGTGTGTAGGTGTCTCAGGATCTGTGAAATGTTCAACTGGTCTCTTCTGATTTCAGGAACAGGTAGCTTCCCATTCTGTGGAAACTAAGTGTTATCTCCAGGAATAAATCATCCATGTTACCCAAGGTTCTTCTCATCCCTCCTTCCCACCTCTTTACTAATGTGTACATCCATCCAAGAGGAGTACAAAGGTACAGACAATGGGATTTTACAGTCATATCCTGCAGTTGTCATTCATTTGACAGCTATTTATTGCACATGTCCTATGTTTTAGGTGCTTTTCAAAATCTATCTTTTTTTCAAAATACATCCCACAGTCATTGTTCCAAGTACTTGAGTTACAAAGAAATAATAAAATTGTTTCTAGCATGACAGAAAATAATTTCAGGGAGATTGTGAGGTGAGTTGGATTTTCCCAGAGGATAAATTGAGTTGGGGGAAGAAGAAAATTCCAGGAAAGGAAAGAACAGGCAAAGACTAAAAGGGCAAATGAGCCCAGTACATTAGTCAGGCTCCTTTTGGGGTCATTATAGCTAACATTTGTGGATAGTCTATTTGTGTACAGTAGGTCCTCAACTTACAAACATTCGAGTTGTGAAATTTCACAGACACAAATGGATCTCATATCACCAACATTCATAGATGGGAACGGATTGCAGAAGTAGCTCACGTGTTTGTGCACATCATCACAGCTGTGCTGCTGTGTGCTCATTGTACATTGCGATGGTGTACAGCGGTACAGTACTCAATCAGAGCCCAGGGTGTCTGGAAGCAAGAGGAAAAGCAGTGGTGACACGGAGGGGACTGGTAGAAAGTGCAAACCAATATGCATCATGTATTTGTGTCAAAGATGTGAGACTCACTTTGTTGGACTTACAAATGAATCTGACTTTTGAAAGTTCTTCAGGATAAGAACTCATTCATAAGTCAGGGATTTACTCTTCATTTAAAATTCTTTGTTATGGAGGTTTGATGATTTTAGTAATTTCTGTTGGTTGTCACTATAAACAAAGTGGAATAATTTAAAGATGTGTCATAAATACAAATGTGTACAGTCTAGCAGTTGACATGAAAATGCCAATCTGTTTTATGATATGATGTTGGAATCATATAGCTTCTTGATTAAGCTTTGAAATAATGCCTACCAAGACATTTTCCACATTATTCACTGAATAATTGATAGCTGACAATATGTGACATTTATTGAGCATCGGGAATGTGCTGGTTAGTTTATAGAGCACAAAATTATCAAGGGGTGCAGCACAATTGGCTAACTATCAAAACACAGTCTATCATTTGCTAAGTTGTCCATGCTTTGCTAAACTAAAAGCAAAGAGAGCATTTCTGGAGATGCACTGCAGAAGTCTGTGGGACCAGATTTTCCCTGCAGGTAGCTCTGCAGGCAGACATCAGTATTATTTCCATAGGGAGGCAATCTGTTCCCATAGCTCTGGTGATGTCAGAAGATAAACTTGATAATCTAGTATAGGTTTTAAAAAATTTTTATTTTATTTATTTTAAAGATAGTAAAACTCAATGAAACAAAATGGAGCAAATCCAATCAAAACACAGCAGTGAAATTGGTACAGAACATCAAAGCAGGGTAATAGGAAAACAACAATGGCTACTGTAGTATATCTTGTTATCTTGACAGTAGTTGTCTGTTCCATCAGATATAGCAAAATCAAACCAGAGCAAAACAGAATAAAACCAATCAAAACAGAATATTGAGTAAGGTGAAAAAAATTAATAAGAACAAAACAAAACAGTCAGAACAATATTAGACTTTGCAAACAAAACATAAAAAAAAAACCCATACTTGCCATATTGCATACTGTTTTCCTCCCTATAGATGCTCAGCCTGCTGGCCCCATGCCTGTAAATTGAAACAAACAATACAATCCTTCAGTTGCTTTTTGTACCTCAGTTGCTATCAGCTCAGACTGACCTCCAAACCAGCTGGTGGCTTACAGGGTGAGCGGATTTGGTGATTCTCAGCCTGCGTGCTGGTAGGCTCACAGAGGTGAGCCTTCCTGGGCTCTGCATGGTCTCCAGGGCTTACCAGAAAGGCTGGTTAGTTGACTCATTGATAGGCTCCTCCCAGTCCCAGAATGGCCAATTCTCTGGAGAGGCTACCTGACTTTTCTCTTCCTGGGCCCTACATGGTCTGCACAGCTTTCCAGAAAGGCTGGCTAGTTGGCTCGTTGATGTGGTCAAGTGTGTTTCTAGTACAGGATTTTATTTTCTTTTATTTTATCTTTTTGAGACAAAGTCTCACTATGTAGTTCAGGCTGTCCTTAAGCTCACTTTGTAACCCAGGCTGGTCTTGAACTTGCAACGATCCTCCTGCCTCAGTCTCCTGAGTGCTGGGATTACAGGCATGTGTGACCACAACTGGCTTCTAGTATAGGTTTGAAATAAAGTCTATTCTGTTGTTTTATGATGCATGTTCTGCTGCAATCTGTAGGACAGCCCTCACCAGGCTGCCTTTCTCAACCTTAAAATGTAAGTATGTGTGTTTCAGCTTTGTGCATACAAAGACAACAGTTGAATTCTCCAAGAAAAGGCTTAGCTTTAAATGATTTATATTATAGCTTGGAATTTCTCGGTCCTTAAGGAAAAGCTAAGAGACTTAAGATATAAGAAAGGGACACAGAGAGGGCATATGAAAATTAGATGTCATGGTGGGTAGGGGTCTGGAGCAAGTAAACTGAGTATTCTGCATCTTGGATGGGAAGGCAGAAGAGCTCAAAAAGAAAGCATGAAGGATGCGTGGTAGCTGACTAAAAATGGCAAAAACCACTTCCCATTGATTGTTGTTGGGTAGTAAAAGAGATTGCTAGGGTTGCCATAACAAAATACCACAGACTGGCCGGCTCAGTAATAGAAATTTGTTTCTCAGTCCTAAAGGCTCCAAGCCCAGGATCAAGATGTTGGTCTGCTTGGTTTACTTTGAGGCCTCTCTCTGGCTCCTTCTTGGCTTCTCTCATGCTGCCTCTTCACGTGGTGGCTTTTCTGTACTCACAGCAGACCTGGTGTCCCTGTCTCAGACTTCATCTCCTCTTCGTATAAGGACATGCATCCCATTGGAAAGGGGACCACCATAACAAATTCACTATAAAACGATCATCTCTCTAAAGGCCCTCTCTCCAAATATAGTCACATCCTGAGGTATTGGGAGTCAGGGGTTCAGTGCATGGCATTTGGGGTGGTATTTCAGTCTGTAGCTGCAGCAGAGAGAAAACATTCAATCTCGGATATTTATGTTTCTCTCAACTCTTGTTTCTCCAAAACACTTAGGAGTATTTGGAAGACTGGCAAAGCATATCAGAGGGGAGGAAGGGCTGCACTGCAGGTCTGTTTGCTGCTGAACAATTTTTTTCTTTGGGGAGATTACCCTTCCTTCTTGTCTAGAACAAGAGACAAGAGATATTCTGTTATAGCCTTCCTTCTCCTTCTCTCTTGATTCAATTTCTTTCCTAGGCATTCAAAAATCTTTAAATTATTTTTATTTCTGCCCACTGTTGACACATGGAGGCTAATTTTAGTTCTCATTCTCACTGAGGATGACCACTAGGTTAATAAATTGCCCTTTTGTGGAAAGAAGATGTATCAAGGCAAGTAAAAATGTTCAGTAGTGGGGTGAGGAACTTCGCAGTTTTCATTTTCAGGGAATTATTCAGAATTTATAACTTTCCATGAGTTCTAACACCAGGTCATTTGGTTCATTCTGGGTCATGTAATAAGCATTAACTGCATTATTATCATCCCTTTTTATTTGTTATCAATTGTAATGTATTTTTCAAGTAAACCTTAGAATATTATCTTTTGGAACTAGAAAATTAGATTTAGTGCTTCTCCCCAAGCTCTTAAAATTATGCTAATTCCCATCAAAGGGTTCTCAAGAGGAAGTTTTAGAGTTTTAGCTTCTAATAGATGTATAATAGGTACAGAGCCCCGGGTCCTTTTGATGTAGCAGTGCCCTGTATGTAAGGAGGATGCCATAGTCTCAACAATTACAACTGGATTTTCTACTTAGAATTATTAATCCTTTGGCTGCTTCCAATGAGGATTGTTTTGCAATAGACAAGAGAGCATTACGTACAGAGAAGTATGGAGGTGTGACCTTGGAAAGGATAAGAAAAAGGAAAAGAAATTACAAATCTAGAAAGATTAAGCAGCATTAAGACTCCATCTAATTAAATAAAGATATCACATGATTTGATTAAGACAGATACAAAGATGAGACATAATGGAGGCTGGGGTATGTTTATGCACCAGAAAAAGATGAAAGACAGAAGAGACAGTAGTTAGATGATCAACTATATGCCTAGCATTTTTTTTCCCCTGGCACCAGGAATTGAACTCACGACCTTATGCTTGCCAGGCAGGTGTTTACAGCACTGAGCTAAATCCCCATCCCTTATACTTACCATCTTGAAGAAAGCTTTGGACTCCTAAATTGATAAAATAATGTGGGGCAAAGTTTAATAAATCCAACTTAATGAGCCCCCTTCCTTGAACTTCTTGCTCTCTCATGACGTGCATTTTCTGGGCAAAAATCCTACTAGCGGTAAATTAATCATAATAAATATTCAGCATTACTTGTTATTTAAGGAATTTTTTATTTGTTTGTTTGTTTTTATCTCTAATAATTGCATGGAAAGGAAAGGAAAGGAAGTTTTTGGAGCGGTGCTCTCCCCTCCAGCTATCACTTGGCCTGGTGAGCATGTCCTGGGGTGATGAGCCGCTGGACAGTGGGTGCTTGGCTCTGGCAGGAACAAGTCAGTTTGCCACCTCAGCAGCAAGTGATCAGTGGGTAGATAGAG
This sequence comes from Cuniculus paca, assembly GCA_004365215.1. NCBI lineage: Eukaryota > Metazoa > Chordata > Mammalia > Rodentia > Cuniculidae > Cuniculus > Cuniculus paca. Next base: position 6,199 of record RJWT010009263.1, read on the forward strand.
CTTCTTCTAGAAGTAAAGGGGTGGGGCAGTAAGCAGGAGATTAAAGAAACAGAGAGACTGAGAGAAGCTTGTTACAGAGAATGATGCTCAATCCTCATAACCTCCCTGTCCCGCACCCTAACTGAATTAATTGAGTGAAAACTTGTAGAATTGGGAAGCTGAGAAATGCTGTAGACTCCCAATTCTTCCATACACTCTTCACTTGAAGGCCTGTGGCCATTTTTATTGCCTCAGTGTTTTCCAATAGTCTTTTTCATGTGATGAGTCAGAAATCTCAAGAAGAAGTTTCATTATTAACCAAAACACCAAGATAAGATCTAAGAGAAAATCTTCCCTTCGGGACAGGGTACCAGACCTCATCCAAGCTAGGAATGCCCAGCCAAAGCCTCCGAGTCAGAGGAGCAGGGCAAAATCAACATCTTATGTGGAATAAGTAACTTGAAATAAGTAACTGTCACATTCAATACACAGCAATTCTCCTCTGTCACACCCTGTTATTTCTCTCAGCAGTGGAATGAAAGGGTTTTTGCCTCAATGAAGAAATTTCAGGCTACCAATACAGAAGATCCCTCACATCATGTAACAGCCACATTTCTTTTACGGGTTGGATTTTTTCAACACCTTGTTGTGATTTTCTATGACTTCTTCATCATATTGTGATAATTAAGATGAAACAAAGATAAGTAAAATTCAACAATATAATCAAACAAGAAAAAACTGTTCTAAAAGTGTTGTGCAGCTTGGTTATATGTAAATACTGTGTCTGCTCTACAATTCTTTTATTGCAACATTCTCTGAGCTCAAGTGATGGAGGCTGGCAATTTAATGTGGGAGAAATATGACAATAGTAAAACAGGCAGTGAGCAATTGTAAAATAGGAACAATATTTAAGTGTTTGAAATACACCTTGAATGTTGGGCATAGTGGCATGTTTGTAGTTCCAGCACTCAGGAGGCTGAGGCAGGGTAATTGTCTTGAGTTAGAGGCCAACCTGGGCTACATAAGTGAGTTCAAGACCAACCTGCACAACATGGCAAGACCCTGTCTCAAAAAAACCAAAAGTAAATCAATAAGTAAAATACACCACACATTTCCTGGATGCAGTAGTGATATGGTATGAGGGAAGACAATAAAATTATGGCTAAATAAGGTTCTTAGGCTGAAAATTATCTCTGGAAGAACATACAGGACAATTTCATTCATTTCAAAGGTCTGCAGCTGAGTTCAAAAAGAAATTTTAAGAGATAGTTCTTTTTGCCACAGCAGGAAAAATGAGCTTACTTTTCCCCTTTAGATTACCAGTGATTCACTGCATGTTGGTAAGTGCTGAACTCAAAGGCCAAGGTACGAGTCTTTCTTACATGTGTGAGACTTTCTCCCCACCTTTGAACTTTTAGAAAGGCTTTTATTACGGTGTTCTAAAGATCAATGTGTCTTGTTTAACATTTTGCATTCTAATAGTGCCCCAAAGTTGACTATTCACAATGGTCTTTAAAAGAGTTTTGCTGAAAGAAGATGAAGCAAGTGTGAGCAGGATTTGTAACCTCATTTTCTTTTCAGATCGAAGATGGTGTATGATTTTTGAAAGCCAATGCATTTGACATACAGCCTCAATTCAGAATTGGGCTTCAGTACCTAAATGGGAGCTCTGTGCAGAAAATTTTTAATGTGGCTTTTTTTGTTCATCTCGAAAAATATTAACTTATATTCACAAAATTTACATTTCTTCATCCATTTAACTGTTTTCTGGTATCTTTAACTGGTTTTTTCCATTCTCATAAACTTTATAGCTCCGATTTCAGAAGCAAAAGAGGTTTGGAAACCTCATTAATATTTTCCATAACATGAAATCACATTTCGTAGAAAAATGACAACATGCTGTTAGTTACTTCCACTGAAGACAGGAAAGCCACATATTTATTTTAACTGCAATGAAAAGTTTCCTCTACTTGGATGTGCTGCTTAGCACTAAATTCTACTGTTCCCAAAATGAACTAATTTTCTTCTACCTCTCAACTAGATAGTATTTTTGGGGGGGTGATTTGTCCAATATTATCAACAATAATTCTATCTGCTTAGGGTTTAAAACTTAACAAATGTGGAGCAGTGTTTGCTCCATTTTTATTTTCTGCTTTTCTCAGACCCAAGAAGAATCAAATTAAGCCATGCAAATTTGTAAACCTCCCCATGTATTTACTACAATCTGTTGATCCCAAGCAGAAATGCCTACTTTCAGCCTGTCATTCAGTGTCTACAATGATCTGCCTTCTACTTCCTTTCCAAGCCCTCTCTAAATTCACTTTTTCAGTCCTACTTTTAATCTTACACTCCAGACATCCATTAGCTACTTACTGAATATCCATTATTGCATGAATTTCCCACAGAGATGTGAAAGAAATGTCTGAGCCAGAGGGGGTCAACTGTCCAAAGAGTCACTTTGGGGCTACTGACAGAGTAGTGGATGACAATCAGGCTGCAGCAATAATGAAGTTGCCAGCCCCACTTTGCTGAGCTACTGGTTTTATAGGGCTGTAATCAAAATAGCAAAAGCAGGGTCAAAAGCAAGAAGGGTCCTTGGCAAAAGTTATGTGTATTCTACTCCCATTCTCAACTTGTCAGGAAACTCCATCAACCTCAGCAAGCATATTTAGTTGCAGTGGTGAATCAGCTCGTGCCGTACTCCAGCACACAGCCCCAATACCTCCCAGGGGCTCACGGGACATCTAAACAGAGGCGCACTATGAAATAGAGACACTTCAGCTTGAATTGAGAAGATAATTTTCCCTCTATCCAGACAGTTTCATCTTTTCCTGTTTCAACTGAGACCTTGACCTAAAATGTCAATCATGGCATTTACCTGACAAGTATAAACTCATCTTTCAAGGCATCACCCCAATGTCATTGCTTCTTTGAAACCTTCATAACCACCTCCCTGCTTGGAGCCCACCTTCTCTCCAAGGACCTCACTGATACCTTGAAAGTCCTTAGGGTGGCAGATATCACGCAGTCTCCCTCAGTCTCCCTGTACTTTCCTTCCACTCTTCTCAAAGAACTTGGAAAACTAGATACTGCTTTTAGAAATCTTGGTAGCTAAAGCTCTGGACATGAAAAAGTTTCCACCAAGCCATCAGGCACTACATGAAGTCAGAACTCAGATGTCTCCTTACCCTTTCATTTCATTTGTTTCTTTCTCTTTCTACCTCTGTTTCCTTTTTTGCTGTTTGGCTGCCAGCATGTGTGTGAGTGTTTTGAGCCAACAGCCAGCCTCAGCATTCTGCCATCTGGAAGCCACCCTCAGAGGGAACGGGGAAAACTCCAGTGGTGGCATCAGCGGACTGCTTTCTTCTGCTCTGCAGCTTCATGAGGTGGTCCTGATTTCAGTCGTCTGGTGGTAGATCCCTCACTTTTGTTCTTCTAGTCCTGTCAGAGGTTTTGCGAATATCTGTTTCCCTGCATTATATGCTTTTTGTGCCTTAAGGACCTGGAGTGATTTGTTTTTGACACTGAATCCTGATAGAGTTTGCTTCTATTAAAATGTAACCTCTTTGAAAGCAGGCATGAGGCATTTTCACTTTTATATTCTTGTGATGTACCCAAAAATTGGCTCTTCTCAAATAAGTGATTGCTTCGCTAGGTGAGCCAATAACAACTTTTTATGTCATAGGGACATAACCTTCACCTGATGCATAACTCCCTTTTGTAAAACTCTCCTTTCCTAGCCAACCTGGTCTCTGTCTCCTACATGCTTCGGTTCAGTGCTTATGTCTGGTTTCTTCCTCTGCCTTTGTGTTCTGACAGGTGCTTCTGTCTCTTGTATCTTCCTTCCACTGTCAATGCATATTTACCAATACTGGCAAGGAAAACCTTAACCATCACTGTTTAATAAATACTCTGTTGTTGATATCTAGTGATGGAAAAAAAGGATGTCTCTAGTGCTTTCTGGAATTATGCTTTGCCTCTAATACGGATAGTTTTGGCTGCAGAAAATCCAATTATAATGATTTAATAAAAATTAAGTTTGAAGCTAGCTTTGATTTAGTAACTCATGAATTTTTAGAAGAGGTTCATGTGAGTCTTTTGACTTTTCTTTCGTGATGCAAATGATCCCAAAGAATCCAGGTAATGTGCTTGTTTTCAAGATAGATACTTAAAAGAAGAAAGATAACATGAGCCCTGCCCACGTGCTTTAGTAGAAAAGCAACAGCCTTCCTAAAAACTGCGAGCACACGTCTACCTCTGTGTCACCTATGAAGACAGGGCCAGGTGGCCATCCCTCGTTACCAGACAGTCCAGGAGAACAGGTGCCAGCTCTGTTGTGGGAAGAAAAGAAACATGAATGATTACTGGGGCAACCGACCCCAAATAACTACCACGTTTCCAAAGTCATCCAGTACCTTTGGTATGCTTTGGGCAAGCTCTAGGCCTCGTAGTTCCTCACAGTCTCCAGAGCTGCTGCGTACCTGGGTATACAGGCTGGTAGTTATATAGATAATTGAGCACTGATGTAATGAATACGCTACTGTAGTCTAACACGGCACAGACTGGAAGAGATGATCATATGCTAACTAGATTTAGTCTTGCACAAATGTAAGAAAATGAGTGAGAAGGACAGAAGTTGCCTTCGAAAGCATTTTATCATTCTCAATTGAGAGTCATTGTTTCTTTCAACCTTATTAATTTAATAGATTTGCTTTTTGTATTTATCATAATATGCCAATGTCACTTTTTAATTATAATCTTTAGAATATGGCAAATCATTGTGAATAGTCGGTAGGTTAAAACATCAATTTTTCATGCTTATAAATTTTATCTTTAGTTTAAACATGTTTATCAAGACTGATGAAACCTCAGTTTATACAACAGGTACCTGTAAGTTAAAGGGTAAGTGCATTTTGAAAGATTTGAGATCTTGTTTAGGGCTAGAACACATGTGTTGCAAACCTGAAATGTTTAGTTAATAAAGAGTCTCGAGGCCTAACTGACTCTCCTTAAAATAAAGACCTAAATGAAGATGATCGAATGGCACTCCCATTTAAATTCTTCCTCCTGTTACTACTTCAATAATTTTATCACAAAATAAAGCAAAATAAATATAGAAGCAGGGTTGAGGGAAGTATTTTAAACAAAGCATCCCAGAAGTTTACCTCCAAGAGGCATAACTGCGCCAACGTGTGATGGGCATGTGGCCCAGCACAGCAGAAGTGGGGAAGGGAATATGGCTTTGGGGTCGTGCGGTGTGACTCTCGGGCCATTTTTTTTTTTAACATAACACAGAGGATTTCTCTCTGTGCCTCAGGCCAGGCAGCACCGCCTGGGGCTTTGGGCCTGGCCACGTACTGCAGGAAGGCGCTGCTCAGATTATTAGCGGTGCCTCTGCAATCATCACATCTCTCCCTCTGGTACAAATTAGATATTACGGCCTTTGCTAATTACAGGCCAGTGGCTCTGGTGCCCTCCCAAAAGGAAATTGCTTTGAGAGAGCAGCAGAAAATTGGGGTTGTAAAATAAAACCAGAAAAGTTCTGTCAAGCTTTTCTTGCCCATAAAATAAAAATAAAATACCATATTGTGAAATTCTATGGAAGGAAAAAGAAAAGCCAGCTTAAGTTGCTTAGTAAAGAGAATTTTGCTACCAAAACTCTACCACCGTTTCAAAGAAAATGCAATCAGGATAATTACTTGAAATGTTTATGTTTACTTCTAGTCTTCAAATTAAAATACAGCGCCATGTTCCTTGGGGCTGCCATTCAAATTTTCTCTTCCTCTCCTAATTCCTATAAATCTAGTAGCTGATAAAAACAGAATGATTACTCCAAATTTAAGATTTTTTTTTCTGTTTCTGAGAGGTTTATCACCTGGATAATGCCTAGAAATCACGAACATATCTAGTTCACGTTCTCTGTCCCATAGATGTTTCTTTCTAAGACTATCATGCAAAGTGCATTGTAACTATCATGGTACTGCCTTAGTTTCCGGGTGGAATAGCCCTAGCCAGTGTTGGCGGACCTACCGCAGGCGAGCCACAGCTGGCTGTTCGCATCACTGAAAGCTCTAAAAGGTTCATTATCACTGTTGGACTGCGAAGCAGTGTGAAAAGTTGCAAGTCAATGAGGTTCACATCCCAATCAGTACCTTTGCACGTAGCCTTGTTGACAAGCCCAGTTTCTGCGTGGGTTTTGCTCAAACAATGCAGTGCTTTGTAACTAGAGCAGTAGAAGCTGGACAGCTGGTCTACACAGCCTTTCCGCACATCTACACCCCTTTTGTTTTTTGAACCATGACGGAATTTCTAGTTTTTGAGCCAGGGCAGCCAGTGTCTCAAACGGCTGAAAGTCAGGTAAAATACGTCGATGATGCAACCAAGCAGGGACCTCGGCTCTGGTGGCGTTGAAGCCCACTCTGTCCTATTGTCTTCGGCTCCTCCTCGAGTTGTCTCTGGCTTGGGATCAAACTGCAAACGCAGGCGGGTGAGTGGCTGCATTTACCTCCCAGTCACGCCATCCAGGGTCGCCCCCTTGTGCATTCCGGCGTGAAATCACTTCTGATCCACTTGGATCCCCACATTTTCCAGCTGAGGAGGGACTGAAGGGGCAGGACAGGAGCACCTGTACGCGAAGGCGACAGGAACCCCAACTCCTATGGGTTGTTCTCCCCAGCTGGAAGCTGGCCAGATGCAGGGCCTGGGTTCGGGGCACAGAAGGAGCTGGGCGCTGCGGCCGCCAGGGGGCGCGCGTGCAGCAGAGCGCGGGGTGCCGCGGGCGCCGGCGTAAGCGTGGGCGTGGGCGTCGTGTGTGTCCTCAGGTCACGCGGGAGGACATGGCTGACAAATATGCTTCGCTGCACCGGGCCTGTCTGCATCTGGATTTCATCCACGCCAATTCGTGAGTGTCCACGTGGGGTGGGGTCTGCACACAATCATAAAAAGAAGACACGCGGAGCCGGGTGTGGCGACGCACACTGTAATCCCAGCACTCCTGAGGCTGAGGCAGGAGGAGCGCTGTGAGTTCGACGCCAGCCTGGACTGCATAGCGAGACCCTGTCTCAAACAAAACAAAACACAGAACAAAACCACTTGAACTTGGTATGGTTGACCTATGGACTGATTTATTTATATTGTATATGTGTTTTTAAAACAGTGAAGAAGTCGTGTTTCTCCTGGGCCAGACTGAGCCCTTTTGGTACTTTTCAGTTAACATCACGTGGTAAGAAGGCCCCACATTTATCATTTTTTAAAATTTAAAATTTTTTATTAGATGTTCACCGGGAGAAATGATTACATTCATCACAGGGTGCAGTTACCTGTATGTAACACATCTTAATTTTTTCTCCACATTCAGCATGCAACAAAACTATTTGTGGATCTTGGGACGCTTTCTTCTATCCTTCTCCTTCTTCCCCTTAGCCTGACCCACCGCTGACAGTGTGGGGATGCAAGCTGTTCTCCAAACCAGTAACTCACATTTCTTAAGTGCAGCCTCCCAAGTCTCCTGAGGCTTTCTGGAAACGTAAAACCTCTGAATTGTTCCTGTTCGCCAGGCCTTTTCTCTTCTCTGCCAGGCCTGCATGACTTTCAGGGCTTGTCACTGGGTGTCTTTTCAAATACAGAAGCTCTCCATTGTCCGCTGGGATGCTGTCCCAGACCCCAGTGGAAGCTGAGGCAGGATGGGATCACACTATCTGTATCTACACAGTTCTTCCTGTACATACATAACACATGCATACCTATGATAAAGATTAATTATAGATTGGGCCCAGCAAGAGACGAGCGATAACTCATAATGTAGAACCACTTTAACACGGTACTGTAAAAGGGGTAATGGAAGAGTTTATCGTGCTATTGAATGGTGTGCAGTTTAACTCATGAATTTTTTATTCTGGACTTTTCTATTTAATAATTTTGGTCGATGAGATTGATGAAGGATAACTCGAAGCACAGAAAGCAAAACTATGGATAGGGTTGGGGGACTACTCTTTTCCTAGGGCAGAGGCAGATGACCGAGTTTTCTGTCATTTGTTGCTTCTGGTGCAGCACAAGTACCGGTGAGTACTGTGTAATTCACTGTGTTAGTGCTTTGGAATCTTTCAGTTAATTGTATTTACTGAAAGTACCCACTGATAAAATGGATGTACAGAATTTGAGGCCACGGATGGAAGGCAGAGAAAGCCAGTCTTGCTGTGTGGGACATACGGTGCAATTTTAAGATAACTTAGTAAAAACAGCCACTATTCTTCAGATACTTAGTTTACATGTCCCAGTGATTTCAAATGGAAAGGATGGAAGTAGTAGTTAAAAGGTGACCGAGATGGAAAACACAAGAAGTAGCAGTTCTGAGTAAGTTTAAGAAAACATTAAGAAGCCCAGTGTTGGAAGAACTGTGGATTTTACCTTGGGAAACTCCCTCAGCTCAGCTCTGTATAATTTCTCCTGCTGTTACATCCAGCCTTCCCCTCTCCCAGACCACCCTGTGTCCCCACTTCTCCAGTGCCCTTCAGTTGGTGATGTGGTAAGTTCATGACAGATGTGGCGGCAGCGTGGAGCAACACAGAGTCAGGCACAAATTGATGTTGGCTGCCGAAGTAGAGGCCAGTTAGAGATTTCAATGCACAGGAAGACGAAGGATTTTTAAAAACGCTCCCTTTGCTTCACTCCATATTCAATCCATCAAGCGCATGCTTTCTCCAAAGTGTCTTCCATTCATCCTTTTCTCCCCACCTCCACCAGCAGCGATTTTAGCTCCTCCACCCTACCCTGTCTTCTAGACCCACCGGGCAGGCTCTCACCTGGGCTCCAGGCTCCCTGTTCTGCCTTCTGATTGGTCCATGTTCTTGAAAGCTGCCAGGGTGACGTTTTAAAAATCAAATTAGACACGTCACTCTTCTTAGGATAGGAGAGCAGTTTTCAGCTGCATGGAGGACACACAGCTCCTCCCCCGGGAAGGAAGCACTTCAGGACCAGCCATGCCCGTATCTCAGCTTGCTCTCTCCATCAGCCCAGCACAGCGGTTTCCCTAGCTCTTTTCTGTTTTGGTGTCTTTGCCTGTCTTGATCTTTCTGTCAAGTTTCTACCCAGGTCCTGTAAGAGACTGGGTTCTCATCCTTTGGGGGCCCATTTAAAGAGAAGCTTTCAAGCCAGGTATGGTGGTGCACTCCTGTAATCCCAGCACTCGGGTGGCTGAGGCAGGAGGATTGTTGCAAGTTTGAGACCAGTGAGCCCAAGACCAGCCTGAGCTGCATAGAGACCCTGACTCAAAGACAAAGGAAAAAGACAGAGAGAGAGAGAGAGAGAAGCTTTCCCTGACCGTTCTGCACCCCCACCAGTCTTTCCTAGCACAACTATGAAGATAGCACTTAGTCACATCCTATAAGGTTTTCTTTATGTGCTTACTTTGTGAGTTTTTCATTTATTCCACCAGCTGTGGCTCCAAGGCGGCAGAAGCTGTCTCTACACATGGCTACGTGATAGGCAATGATAAAAACCTCTTGAAAGAATTAGTACAGAGCTGGGCGTGGTGGTGCACACTTGTAATCCCAGTACTCAGGAGGTTAGGCAGGAGGATTGCTGGGAGTTCAAGGCCAATCTGGGTTACTAAGTGGGTTCAAGGCCAGCCTGAACGACATAGTGAGACTCTGTCTCACAAACAAACAAAACAAAACAGAGAAACTCACAGAATTTTTAGTCATAATTATTGCACTTTCCCAAAGCATTATACATTTAATTTTTGTATACTGAATCATTCAATATGCAGATTTTATATTTACTAGAAGGGCTTGTAGTTTTAATTGCTGGTTTTATAAAGCAGGTCACTTTCACTTCTTTTGGCATTATTTTAGGTTTTCATACCACCTTTCCTTTGAGTGAAGTATATCTTTTTTAAAAATAGCATCTTAGTAGATTTCTTTTAAATTGCAAACTTAAAAGGTGGCCTGAACTATGTTTGAAGTTTAACATCTCAGAAATGGAAATCTAGCTAAATAACTTTTAAGCCATCTTGTTGTCCTGTGGCCCAAGGTGTTTGGAGCAGACTCTGAGATACTGTAGTTCCTTTTTTTTTTTGTACAAGTGAGCAGATGTTTTTCGGTAAATGAGTCTCTCTTGTTTCTGCTACCTGTTTATTAAAAATAAGAAGAAAATTGCATACTGAGTTTTCCCTTAATGCTGCAGTGAGGCTGTGACTGAGGTGTTTACATCAGGAAATGAAAAGCGTGGGACCCCACAGGCAACCCGCTGTCACCATAGAAGGCATCCAGCTTTCGGGGCATCGTAGGCAATGAAGGCTGTCCACGAAGTTCCATCACCGAGAGCCTGTTGTAGGGTACAGGAGAGCGTAATTACAGCTAATCCATAAGGTAATTAAGAAGCTGGCTTCATGGAAGTGGAAAAATTCCACAGAAAAACACAGATTGATGGTGCAAATAGGAACCCTCTGCCAATTCCTGAACCTACGATGAAACCCCACCCTCGTCGACAAGGCCTTAGGCAATATTATTCAGAAATAATTTGGTGCGAAATAATAATTTAATGAAAAATTCGTTGGGAAAAAGTTTTTTTTTTTTTGAGTCAAGCTAGCCTTGAACTCATGGCTACCCTCCTGCCTGCCTCAGCCTCCTGAGTGTTGGGATCGCAGGAGTGTGCCACTATACTTGGCTTGGGATAAAGTTCCTGAATACAGATTTATAAAGCAATTTATAAATATTTCATACATAAAATGTATGAAGTGAATTGTTTAGTGAAGAGTTATCCAAAGAGACAGGAGAGACAGGGTGAATAGAGAGGTATGAGAAGGAATTTATTGGGGCAGTGGCTTCCTTGGTTAGAGAGGCTGGAAAGTCCCCTGCAGGCTCTGTGCAAACTGCCCAGCTGTGGAACCATGGAGTGTGGCTCCGTGCAAATCTGAGGGCCTCAGATCCCACCCAGAGGCAGCAGAAACCCTGCCCTGTAACTGTGGATTTGCCTGTCCTTCCTGCCCGAGTTATCAGTCTCATGATAGTAGTCTCATGATTTTAGTCTTTATTTCACGGGGAGTGGACGGGAAATCTGGCCACATCATGAGTGGATGGGGTATCTCTCTGGCCCACGCCCTTACCTTGGCTTTGTAAAGCAAAGTGTCTACTTTGGCATCTTGGCTGTGCTGAACAAGTTGTTTCCAGAGTAACTTCTGAATTGATTATCTGTCCAGAACTGCAGAACATTTGTTTGCAAGTATCTTCAACCCCTCACCCTATTACACACTTGGTGTAACCTTGTATTTTCCCTTTATTTCCTTGTCAGCACAACTCACGGTTTCCTTTTTGGAGCCCTTGCTGAATTGCTGGACAACGCAAGGTGAGATTTACCTGTGAACAAAAGTCATCAAGGGAATTTCATGGCATAAATTGTGTCTGGTTACATTTGAAGATAAAAATATATCATCGTTTCCCCCATTCGAAGTGTTTTGTGGCTTCATTTCCTATAAAAATCAAACTTCTGTGTGAATTTGTCAGAAATAGATGAGAGGAGTTATTTATCTTTATTTAAATTGTGTTTATGATCAGACTTGAAGTGCAGGTAAATTGGATCTGTGTGTTTGTGATGATAACTATGCAATAGCAAATATTTGGATAGTTTTTGAGTTGTAGATCAATATGTACTTTGTCTTTAGAATTTTCATTGGGGTTTGAGGACTTAGTGAAGTCTGTATTGAATGAATTGTAGTTTAGAAGGAAATAGCTATTATTGGTCTCTCACTGTACACCAGATACACATAAACACACATATATATATGGGTATTAGCTCATTCATTCTTACTTTATAGTCTGAGGGGGGAATCATTATCCCAGTTCTTTACCTGTTGGAAATCAGACTATAAAAGCTAGACGATTTCTTCAAAGTAATACAATTATTTTTAGGCACAGTTAGAGTTCCTGTTTGCACCTTTTGGTTACAGAACCTATGAACCCCATTTTACTGTCTCTAATAAGGGCACCGAGGTTTGAAAAAAACATTTAAGTTCCATTCAACTGTGTATTTGCGAGGACTTGGGAGGGAATTGTTTTTTAAACTAAATTGAATATGACATTTCACTTGTTTTATATTATTTCCACTTTACAGAAGATGTTTTCTTACTTTATCTGCAAAAAGCAAAGTACACTTAGGATATAGTACGTGGTTTTTAGATAAGGGATCTCAGTAAGGGAACCTAAATGCCCTGCCACTGGTTGATGACAGTATTTTAGCTTTCTGTGCTTGTTGCAGGCTTTTGGCCATAGAAGGGCAATGACCCTTCTGAGAATGTGTCCATACTGAACAGTCAGCTAATCAGCTACCTGGGAATTTGTGCTTGCACTAAGTGAAAAGTTACTGGTTTCTCTTTTATGAAACATTGTCTTTGTAGAACTAAGAGAATCATAGAAAGGGAGAGAAGAGAGAAAGACAGTGAATTGGTTGACAGGGAGCTGTGAATTCAAGTTAGAAAGAGCTTAAAAGGGTGGGGCCTGTACAGATGAAACACTCGTGGCTGTTCCTTTGCAGTGCGTCAGGGTAGCTACTGTTGTTTCTTGCAAAGCCTGAAAAGAGAGGCTCTATCCATAGGTCCTGCTACTCAATGGTCCATTATCAGCAACTTGGTAACTCTTAACTGTGAAAGTTTCATGCATCCACTCCAGAGGGCAGACAGCATCAGACTGTAGCAGAAATAGGACCTTGGGGGAAGTTCACATTGCAGAGGGTGAGTGGGTGCCTGAGGAAGAAAGCTTGACCTCCAACTCAGGGGAGTGAGAGACACGTAATCAGTGAAAGAGTTTTTCATGCAGCATCGCTAAACTGGCAGCCCCCAACCTGCTCTAACCCATCTAAGATTTGCCTCATGGTGAAATCTTGCCCAGCATTCAAAAAGAAGAAGGCAAAAGAAAAAGATTTAAGAAACAAGAGGCACTATACAAATGATTTGAGTTTTCTGTTTTCCTTGATAGATTTTATTTTATTTATTTTATTTTTTTATTTTTTGAGACAGGGTCTCACGGTAGCCTAGACTGACCTGGAACTCACTATGTCGCCCAGGCTTGTCTTGAACTTGTGGCAATCTTCCTGCCTCAGCCTCCTAAATGCTGAGTTTACAGGCATGTACCACGATGCCCAGCCTTCTTGAAAGATTAAAAGTAGCATTCTTCAGGAAAAAAACAAATCCTTGTTTCAGTATAGTGATACTTTGTGTAATGTATAATTGCGTAATAGAGATGTCATGTCTACATGTCATGGGGATTGTGTTAAAGGGTACAAGAGCGCAAACAAAAACACTTCATTCAGTGTTGTGTGGTACATAGGAACTGCGAAAGAAATGGCAGTAGTAATTGCAGGTTTCTATATACAGAGGGTTTAGAAATATCAACTGACTAGAGGAAGCAGCTGTAAGCACTAACTTGGAGACTGGTAGAATAAGTACACTATACCTGTTCAGATATATTTGGGAGTAGTTTTGAGTTAGGGACTAAGGAAATTTGGAGACAGACTCCAGTTTCTTCATCAAAATTGCACTAGTTACGTAACGAGCTTCCCTCTGGACTCCTGCCTCCCTCATAAGAGCTGTTCATTCTTCATCTTCTCCCTTTCACACTTGTGACACTGAAGCTAGGAGCTTAGGACTCTTTTTCCTTTCCTTTTTAAACTTTTATTTTAAGCATAATTCTTAGAATTGCAAAGAGAGTATCAGTGAATTTTAGAAAACTGAGGAGACAAGAAGAAAAGATTGGTAATCTCATCACATACAGCAAGAGTCTATAAATATTTTTCTGCCAAGGACCAGATAATAAACATCTTCACTGGGGACCATGTGGCTTTTGTTGCAGGGACTCAGCATTACTGTCAAATGCTTAGGAAGTCATAGACGATGTGCAAATGAATAAGCTTCTAATATGTTCTGATAAAATTTCATCTACCAAGTGGCCCAGATTTGGCTCAAAGACCACAGTTTGCCTTGTTTGTTTCCATTATGTACATATATATCACATATGCTCTTCTTCCAGTACAAAGTGTATAGTCATTTGCTTTTTATTTTCATTTTCTGAACTGAAATATACCATAGAAGTCATTCTGTATCTTATGGATCACTTTCTAGACATTTTTTAAAAATTCTGTATTCGTATTCACTTTGTTGAGCTCTTTGTGTTAAGTACCACTAAATTCTATCACTTCTTTTACATTTCTGAATTTATTCCTTGGTAATGTCAAATTATGAATGATGATAGTTCTAAGTATATAAATGCACAGTGAAACATTTTAGTAATTGATCTTAAAGCAATTTAAGTGGAGTTTTGTATTGTTTGATATCTGACAATAGATTGTACCTCATGTAATCAATTCAAATTAATGTAGTTTTAAAATATAAGTTCTCATTGAAGCAGTGATTTTTTTTTGTATTGTTTTCAGAGATGCAGGGGCTACAAGACTTGATGTGTTTTCAGGTGAGCAGATTTCCTTTCTTCATTTTTAATTCTAATGGAAAGCCTGCAGCTACTTTGCTTTTATTTTACTTCATGAAATAAAACTACATTCTAAAGATCTTTAATGTAATCTAAATGCCTCCTGAACACAGTGACCCAATGGGGAGCCTGTTTGAGCAAAGTATACTCTGAGAGTCATACTATTCACTTTTTAGGGGACCCATTTACAAAATTAGGTCCTCTAGAGTTTATGAAAGCAGCAAAGTGATATGAGCAGTAAATTTACATGCCATGAGAAACAGGTTTTGAAAAGCTTATTAACTTCATGGTTATTTGTAATTAAGCATCCATCACTTCCAACTTTTCCCAGTTTTAAAATGAGTGAGCATGAAGGGTGAGTGTTTGAAGGCCAAAAAATTGAAACCAAATACATTTCTTCATTGACTTCATTTGTGGCCTCCAAATACTGATTGCACTTGTTTCTTAATTTCATTTGAATAGTCTGCTATTGACTTTAGGTTCTGTGATTCAGCCACTACAGCACAGCCCTTAGCGGAAGGTGCTGCTTCCCTCCCTTGATTCCATCAGCTGCCCTGTAATTTCGGTTATTTGTCACAGGCAGGAGGACCTTCTCCGTGATGCTCACCCATGTCTTATTTAAAAAGCATTGCAGTTCAGTTAACTTTTTTGAGCATTTATGGTGCTGAACCAGATGCTTGTTTGTGGTTGCTGAGGGAGTCATGGATATCGCAAGGCATCTGAAAATATGGCAAATGACACTCTTTCCCCCTTTGTACTTTCCAGGTTCTGAAATGCTTGAGAAATGTATGAAAGAATCAGCTTCTATCACTGATACTAGGTCAGAATGTGGAGCTTTTGCGAGAGAGCATATGCACTTGCTGATCAGACCCTGGGATCAGTCTGCTTACGGTCCAGTAGCATCAGCTTTCCCTCAAAACTGGTCTTTTCTGGGGAGCAGGAAGCAAAGGCAAGCTCTCTGCAGGACGCTTACTCCCAAAATCATAATGAGCAGTTTATTTTTAGCTCTGTGACCAGCCCGATCAGGGAGCTCAGAATCAACACTTACGTAAATTCACTTATGTGTTTTACAACTGTGATAAGTTGAAAATGATGTATGCTTGATCAGCAATGGCCATTAAATTAATAAGCTTTTAAAAATAAAACTGTTTCTCATGACAAAGAGATTTACTGCTCTATATCACGTTGATGCTTCTTTGGTGGAGAAAAAGTGGTCCTTGCTTTCATATCCAGTCACAGGTGCTTGTCGACTTTCAGTGGAGTTCTATGCTAGTGAAACCGTTGGAAGTTGCAAAAGCTGTAAGTGGAAACCGCATTGTTAGTCATGGACCATCCACGTGGAGAGTAGAATAGAATAAGTATCTCTTGCCTAGGAGAGGCTCAAAGTAAGATAGATACACAGGTTAAAGGAGAAACTGCTTCATATTAAAGACATGGGTCTTGAAATATGGATGTGAGTTTTTTCAAATAGTGTAAAAAAAGAGTATTGTTGTCTAAAATGTTATTATGAGAAAAAGAATGAAATTAGACTATTGAGAGGTTTGTTCATGTATTTAGCAACAATTTACTGAATGTTTGTTTTTCTGGGAAAGAACCATTGAGCAAAATGTTAAAAGTCTATACTTCTATGAAATGTGCATTTTATTGGGGAGACATGGACAATATTTATCCATCCACAAATGAATGAATGCAGAAAATGTGTTTTTACGTATGGTGCAGTACTACTCTACCATAAACACAAACTTGCGTCATTTGTAGGAAACTTCTGGATGTACCTTGAAATCATAATGTTAAGTGAAATAGATCAGACACATAAATTTAAGTATTGCATGTTTTCTTTTATAAGAGAAACCAAAATTACAAATAAAGAGCAAAATAATATATAGATCATGGGGAGATAGATCTTCCTCAAACAGAAAGTGGTCAAAAGATGGAGAGGAGAAGGAGAGGAGAGAAAAGGGATGTAAAAAGAAATTAAGATGTGTTATGTACATGTGCTAACTCCACACAAAGAATGTAAACATTACTGCAAGCATGAACTAATAAAAAATGAATAGATAAATATCAGGCAGTGCTAAGGGGGAAAAAAGTCTTAGAGAACAGAGACTACTGGGAAGTGTATGCAGGTTTTCATAGAATCGTCTAGGAAAGTTCCTCTAAAGACCTGCATGATGGGAGGGAGTTATCTGGAGAAAAACTATTTAGGGAACAATTATGATGTTAGGTTGGCTAGAGCTACAGGTTAGAGAAAAATGGATGAGTATCATGAATATGACACCAAGATTTTTTTCTTTGATCAGTGGACGTTTGAAGAGTTTGCATGGTGTCACTCTTCTAAGTAGACATCTAGTCTTTTTCCTTCCTAAAATAAAGATAGTAGAGTAACAGCATAACAGATATCCTGGAGCATTACAAAAGCATAGAGAGAGGGAGGTATGTCATGGAAATTGTCTAAGCATGATTTCATATGAGTCTGTAGTAGGGCAGTGATCCTAGAGATGGAGAATGGATGTAAGCAGCATTTCATTCAGAGCACATGTTCTACTGATGAGAGGCTAAGAAGACCACCCAGAATCATGGAGGTCAGCAGCTGTAATCAGAATCCACACTGTGTTCTTCTGGGTGTGACAGGATACCAGGGAGGAATGAGAGTGCTCATTTCACCCCTTTCTGGAGC
Organism: Cuniculus paca; assembly: GCA_004365215.1. NCBI lineage: Eukaryota > Metazoa > Chordata > Mammalia > Rodentia > Cuniculidae > Cuniculus > Cuniculus paca. The sequence goes on from RJWT010009263.1 coordinate 23,329, forward strand.
ACTCACTATTATCATAAACAAAAAGAATAGAAACTTGGCCAATTTGAGATGAAAGTGGCACTGTGGAATGGTTGATACACTGTCAACTTGAGAAGTTTAGAAGCGTAACTAAATGACTCAGCAGTTCTACATTATAAGGTATAGAGGACTTGCCCTAGGGTGGCTTTTTATGCTCCAGGATGTTGTAATGGTTGATTCATTGTGCCAAGCTGAGAAGTTTAAAAGTTTAGCTAAGCAACTCAGCAGGGGGCCAGGGTCCTCTGAACCCGTGCAAGAGCAGGAAGATGATGTGAGTGCTGCACCCACCCTGGGGTGGGGTAGCCTGCATACAATATAGAAGAGGAAAAGAGATTTGCCTCTGCCCTGTTGCTCTTGTTGCTTTTGTTGTCTTTCATCACCATGAACTGTTGCCCCTGTGTCATGCTATCTTGCCTTGGAGCCAGTTGATTACAGACCAAAACCTCCACAAATTGTGAACTAAATAAGCCTTTCCCTCTTTAATTTGGTGTTGAGTATTTTGTCGCAGCAATGAGAGAAAAATAACTTAGACACACTGTTTCCTTTCTTTGCTTGCATGTGTTAAATTACTTCATGTTATATATTTTTTTATTGCAGTGAATCATCATTGGCTATCAAACTAGTAAATTGATTTTCTTAAAAACAAAAATAGAAACCAGGGCAGTGCTTAATACCCATAGGTAGAATTGTTCTGAGGATGTATAGTCAGTCTAAGATTCGACTAGTTTTCAAATGATTTACTGAGACCCTGATTTAGTAATTAGTTTCTTTCAAATAATTTGAAGGCTATGAAATTCAAATTAAATAGGCTCACCATGGTGTATTAGTTCCAGTGAAGATGAATGTGTACTGAATACAATTTTCAGTGGTCACTAAGTGTCAGGCACTGGCCTGAGTAGTTAGTTAACACAGTGCCTACTTTTAAGGAATTGGCACCTTAGTATTGTGGAAAATGTAGTATGCATTTGCACTTTTGTGGGTAAAGGGCCCACATCTTTTGTCTTATCTCTAAGATAATTATGTTCCAAAACAGTGTAAAAATTACTGTAAGAAACAGAAGTAGATATATGAAGATATTTTTAAAATATGCTATGAACATAGAAAAACAGGTTTAGGAAAAGAACATTTATTCTGGGTGCCTTATGGTGGGGAAAGATTAGCAAATTTTCCAGAAGTTTTACATGAACTAATCTAGAGAAAATAGGCATTCACCTGGTGGCTCAAGCACAGAAAAAGCAAAAGAACAGGATGTGCTGGGCCGTGAATTCAGAGAGAACATAGAAAAATGTTTGAGATGTTCAGGATTCATCTAAGGGAAGTGTTTTTGTGGGAGTGGAAGGTGGCAGCAGAGAGAGGCAAGAGAATGAGATTGAGAGTCAGACCAGCAGCAGCAGCAAGATTTGCTAAATGTTTTCGATTTTATCCAAAGAACAGTGGGAAGCCATGGAGCGATTTTTAGCAGGACAGCAGAAGGAAATTAGCCTCACCTTTTGATTTTAGGGAGAGGAAGAAGTTAGGATGCTACAATCTAGCAAAGAAATGGTGGTTTCTTGAATGAATGCAGTGTGAGGGGATAGAGAAAGTGGTAGAATCTGAAAGACATAAAGATGATAAAAGCAAGATGACCCTGTCCATGTGTGGGGTGAGAAGATCGAGGGACTGATGATGGGTAAGAGAAGAGTATGTCATTTATTGAACACTAGAAGAAGGAGCAAGTTTTGTGAGGGAGAAGTTATCTGTTTCATTTCAGACATGTATGTGGTGGGAATCTCTGATATCTGTATTTTGAATAATTGAAATAAAACGAAATTTCAGGATAGATAGTGGCGATTGTTACACTTTGAGACCATACTTGTTTCCCCCAATCTGTGATATAGATTTATAAAAATTTTAAAAGGGAGGCATTATGTTAGATAGCTGTTGGGAATCTTGGTCTTTCACAGCTGTTCATGGAAGCCATCTCTTTTTTATGCACG
>RJWT010009264.1:0-25349 GCA_004365215.1 Cuniculus paca
TTAAGTTAGTATACTTGGAATATAATTTCTATGTGCTAAAAAAACAATGGGGAGGTCAATTATTTAAGTCACCACACTCTACAAATATAAAGAAAATGTTAAGGGAAAACATGTAACATCAAAGCAAAAAATATACAATGATTGTGGATTTACTGACTTACAACATGTATGTAGTTAATCATTGTCCCCACCCACCCCTGCTGCCTCAACTCATATTTTACATTCATTACTTTAGGAAAACTAGTCTTAAAATTATTGAGCTCAGAATTACATATTCCTTCAGAACATATTCCTTCCACAAATAAAAACACCTTACCCTGTACAAGGTAGAATATATTCAAAGGTCAAATGGAACAAGATGATAAGCCAGAGTGATCAAAATAAGCTACAACACAAGAAGGAAGTCTTACATTCATTCACTATTTTCCTTCCATTAATACGTAATAAATTTGCAATGTGTTCCAGAAAGTGTACTAGAAGTTAGAGATGAAAAGATAATTAGAACTAAGTTTCTACCTTAGGGAGTATCATAAAATAGGCAAAATAAACAAAACCTAACATATAAATAGTAACATAAAATAGTAGTATTCCAAAGCAATCTTTCTTTTTTTTTTTTTTTTTTTGGTACCAGGGATTGAACTCACTACCTCACGCTTACCAGGCAAGTGGTTGAGCCACTGAGCTAAATCCCTGGCCCTAAGCTAAATCCTTGGCCCTCAAAGCAATCTTGAATCATCACTAGTTACATTAAGGTCTGGGAATTTCAAATTTTCTAAAAGAATGATGTTATTGCTCCTGTAGGAATTTCAGAAAATAAGAAATACATACATGTTTAAGCACTGTTTAGCTATAAAATCAAACTGCTATTGAATGCATTCATTACATCTATATTTTATTAAAAACAACATCCTTATAATTACAGAGTTGAAATCAGGTGTTTTGGTGCACACCTATAACCCCAGTATTTGGGAGGCTGAGGCAGGAGGTTCATGAGATCAAAGCCAGAATGAGACACACAGTGATTTCCTAACACAAACAAAAAACACAAAAACACTAAAAAGTTGACAAATTCTGTTTTCATTTTAATTTTATTCACCATAATGAATGTAATCATTATGTATTGCAAACATGTACTAATAAAAATAAATTTAATGTTGGTATTTATAGGCTCATTCACTTATCTGTTCAGTTTATTTTTTCATAAAATACTACTCTAAAATGTAAATAGTATATATATAACTTCTAAATCACTCCATTAAAAATGTTTAAATAGGGCCAGGGATTTAGCCCAGTGGTTCAAGCACTTGCTTGGTAAGTGCAAGGTCATGAGTTTGAACCCCAGTACCAAAAAAAAAAAGTTTAAATAAAAAAATCTAAAAAAAAAGTAATGTATGCGATATTAAGTATATTTGTTATCAAGGCACATAACTATTAAAGGACAAAAACATAAGGTTAGATCAACCACATACTATTATAAGAGAAATACTTAAAATAACTGAGGTTAAAACTAGGTGTAATTAGCTGGGTGTGGTGACACAGGCCTATAATTCCAGCACTCGGGAAGCTGAGGCAGGAAGATCATTGTGAGTTTGACCAGTCTGGGCTACAAAGAAGCTCAAGGCCAGCCTGAATTGCATAGTGAGACTCTATCTCAAAAAGACCAAAAAAAAAAAAAAAACAGGTGTGGTGGTGCATACCTGTACTACTAGCACTTTGAGAGGCTAAGGCAAGAGGATCACAAGTTCCAGTACAATCTTAGCAAACACAGCAATTTAGCAGGATCCTGCCTCAAATGAAAAAATAAAATGGGATGCAGATGTAACTCAGTGTAAAGGTCTTGGGTTCAATCTCCAGTAACACCAAAAAAAAAAAAGTTTCAAATATATAGAAGAATGAAGTTTTGAGAATAATCTAAGATTAAATGATTCAGCACTGAAATTGTCTTTAACAGATAAACTCTACAACAAAGTAAGAATACAAATGCCAATATAAATGTGAAATTTGATGTAATACTGAATCTAATAAATAAAACACATATGTAAAAATGATATTTATGGAACACTTCTAAAATATGTCATATACCTAGACTACAAAGAAAAACTCAATAAAAATTTCCTACAAATTGAAATCCAAGGGACTTTTAAATTTTATTTGAATTAAACGAAAAGTAAATAAACTAGAAATATGCAAAGAAATGTTAAAACATACTTTCCTAAATGCTCTTGGTCAAAAAATGAAAACTTCAACCACAAATTAGGAAACAATAATTCACAAAATTTCCATGTGACAGAATATTTACTACTGCACATGAATCTGATCAGTGTCTTATGACAGATTCCTAAGAGTGGAGTAGAACTAAAGATTTCTGGAGGTGAGAAAGTCAAGGATCTTTCTGTTTAAGGAGTTAAATGGTGACCCATGAGATCAATACCCTGCTTGATAAAAGGATCTGAGGCATAGGAAATTTGGTGAATACATGACAGAAGTCAATGAATGTAAATCCAGAAATTTATAGTAATTAATTAGCTGAAAGGCATACTTAGTAATTTTCACTCTAATAATCAAAGTATAACATCAATTTCTTAACTGTTACATTCAGATCACCAATAAATATTTACTGACCAATGAATAAAGAGGTTCTAACCATTCAATAACTTAGTTTGATCAAACCAACTAGAAGGGATAGCTGCATAAAAACTTCTAGATGCAAAAAGAAAAAAATATATAATTTTTATATAAAATTAAAACGGAATATTTATATAATTCATGTGAATAAATGAATGTGATATAGAGGAGCTACCTAAGTATCTTGTTATTTTGTCCTGTCATCCCTTTAAGGCCAATCTTTATTACAGAGATTTCAACCATACACTGACAAAAGAAATATAAAAATATATAAGCTGCTTTATAATACAGTTCATGGAAATCTTACGTTTTTTGACTACCCTTGGACTTGACCTTAAACTGCTAAAATCTGTTAAATTATAATCAGTATGCAAAGTTTTTAGAGAACTAAATGGTATGTATCAGAAAAGTTTAAGAAAAAAAAATACCTTAGTAGAATTGTTTTTCCTAGGAAATAAGAATGAATTTTTTCAATTCTGCAAACAAAGGATAAACTTTTAGTTTAATATAATAATACTAACCTGTAATTTTTGCTGCCTTTTCCTCTTGGTTCACTCTGTTTTCGTCATCATCTTCATTATCTTCTTCAAAGTCATCTAAATTGCCAATGTCAGCCTGCTTCATACTCATCAAACTAGCCAAACTCTGCATGTCTTCATCCCTACATCAATGATTCCAAATATAATATACAGCTTATTAATGCATTGCTTGAAAAATGGTCATTCCTTAAGAAAACACAGGTTGAACATTCCTAATACAAAAATCTGAAATCTAAAATATTCCACAATGTGAAACTTTTTGAGTACCAATAGGATGCCACAAGTATACAATTTCATACCTGATGATTTCTTTTTTTTTTTGGTACCAAGGATCGAACTCACTACCTCATACTTGCCAGGCAAGGCACTTATGCCATTGAGCTAAATCCCTGGCCCCTAATACCTGATGATTTCATATGATGTTACATGCAAAACTCAGGTGTACCAAAAATAGTGTGTAAAATTACTTTCAGGTATGACATGTAAGGAGTGTATGAAACATATGAATTCTATGTTTACACATGTGTCCAATCCCCAAGATATTTTACTATGTAAATGTAAATAAATATTTCCAAATCTGAAACATTTCTGGTCTTAAGCATTTTTTAATATATTTTTAAAAGCAGTGGCAAGCAATAAAGCAAAAGCAGAGAATGGGGACGAACGCTCTGCAGTGCAAACTTGGGCCAAATAAAGAGAAGAACAGGTTAAGAGCAAAGATTAAAGTACACACTGTACTTTTTTCTGGGAAATGCAGCGTGGGCTATGGCAGAAAGTTATGACAGCGAGCTCTTTATGGCTCGCTTCTCCTTTTATGCTGTCCAAATCCGAAGGAAACCCACAAGTCTAGGCATTTTAGATAAAAGATATTCAACCTACAATGCTAGTGTATTCCTTCTTTCTATATGTAAATAAATTCTTTTAAATAGTTGTACAAGAATTTTAAAATTTTAAATGTACATTAATTTTTAAATGACATGTTTACATAAAAAGCAAATCATACTAAAAATTAACTGGTAAGGAGTTAAATTCTATGCTGAAGACTTAAGAAAAACTAAAATTTTCTTAATGTAAGTATGGTTTCCTGAACATGAAATCTAGAAACAAAAATTTGTTTCATAAAACAGCAGAAACTTTCCAAAAGAATTAGAGCAGGAATTCTTAATTTAATATCCATGAACTCTTTTGGGCTTATGGATTACAGGGAAAGAAAGTGGCAAACCCTAGTAAATAATATTTAAATTTTGCTTAAATGTACCATTTTTTCAAAGGGGACATAACCCCCCAGAAATATTGCATAGAAAAAGAACCTTACAAGCCAAGTCTTGCCAGGCATGGTGAAATATGCCTAGAATTCTACTCGCAGATTACAGGCTGAGGCAGGAGGATTACAAGTTCGATTCCAGCCTAAGGAATGTAGCAACTTAACGAGACTCTGCCTCAAAATAAAAAATAAAAAACGGGCTAAAAGATGTGGATCAATGTGAAGGTCCTGGGTTTAGGAAATACAGAACGAAAAATAACCTGGACTAATTAAAGGTAAAATATCATATATCTGATAAAATATAAATTTTGTAAAATTCTAAAGCATTTTAAATACAAATTTATAAGGTTTACATTAGTCTAAAAGTTAAATAATTTAAACTTTCTTGATCTATTAATTTCCAATAAGCAACAGTAAATGAAACATATTTCTGATATATTACACACAAATAATTTTCAATTTGGTATACTTTCTCCAAATTCAGTTAGTTAAAATGAAAAATTGCTTTTTGTAAAGCAGTATCTGTTATTATTTACTTATCTTATAAATATGGCATGATTTGGCAAAATAAATTAGTTTTTTAAATTCTTCACAATGGGCCAGGGATATAGCTCAGCAGCACTGCACCTGCCTGGCAAGCACGAGGCTGTTTGATTTCTGATACCAAATAAATAAATAAATAAATAAATAAATAAATTTTTCACATTGTATCTCATATAATAACAGCTTAACAAAATTATTTCCCCTTTTTAAATAAATGTAGTGATATAAAATCTGTACTAACAGAAATAATTATATTAACTTAATATGAATATCTTATAAATCGTTCCCTTATTAGTAACAGATAATAATGACATAATTTCAAAATATATCACCTTAAAAGGTTACTTGTAAAATTTCATCACTTTAATTTCCTCATATTTTAACCCCAAGCATTTTTCTCTTTGGGAAAAGTAAGAAAGCAAAGAAGGAGAGAGAAGGGAAGTTTATGAGCTGACCAGAGCATGTCACGGGAGTTTATGAGCTGACCCGTGCAAGAACTGAGTAGAAAAGTAGAAAACGGCTGATTTGGAGGAAGTGTACTGTTTGGTTAACTTTACAAGCCTAAAGCCCAGCAACTATTTTGAGGACAACAATATGCAATATAATAACTATTGCAGATTTCCTACTGTAATATTGATATTTTGATTCGTTTTATTGTTCTGTTTTATTCCCTTTAAAATTAAAAAGAAAAGAAGGGGAGTTTAGTATAGTTTAAGATAATTCCTATTCAATTCAAGTTGAGACATTTGATTTAACTGAATTTCCTTTCACTCCCATTACTGTGAATGGTGCTGATTCACTTACTGCTTCTGCTCAGTGGAGAAAAGTCCAGCCTCAAAAGACTTTCTGTGAATTTGTTTTATTTCTTCTTGTGTTTTCTTTCCTTTCACTTGGCTTAAATTTCAGGATAAGATCTTTATTTTTAATTTCTCAACATTTATGGCTACAACTTAAGGTCCTGAGATAAAAAAACCAAGATGTTTCTATTCTGGATAGTCTCTTTAACCATACTCACTCAGAACACAACTTCTCTGACGGGCCTTAATCCTGTTATCTAACAAGTCATTTGCTGCCATGAAGATGAGTGTCAAGAATCTTGTTTTGAGTGATTCACAGAATCCTGCCTTATTAGTCAAGTAGACATGCCCAATTATAGTAACCACGGTCCACTAGGTGAAATACATTCAGAACTGTGATTCAGATAAGATCGAAATGTTCATAGCCACATCTCCTGCTTCAGCTTTAATAGAAAATTCTAGGTATGGTATTTCCATTTATCCTATACCTTCATCTTCTACTTCAAATACATACTAACTCTTTCATTACACTGATAGCATATACATAATTACACCTGCCTTGATCAGATGCAATAACCAGGGTGAACGTTACTTTCCCTCATTCTACATACATGTTCTAGTTTTACTCTTTTAAGAGACTAGAACTAAGTCTAGAAACCTTCATGCAATGTTTCTTTGGTGATTAAGCAGTGGCTTTTTTGTTTGTTTGTTTTGTTTTGTGTTTTGGGACTGGATCTCACTATGTTGGCCAGGCTGGTTTCAAACTCCTGGATACAAGCAATTCTCCCACCTCAGCCTCTTAAATGCTGGGACTATAGGGAGGATACATCTGCACTTAGGAAGCGATTTTTGCAAAGGACAGTGATCACCATAAATTGTTTAGCTGGCTGTACTTTTCAAAGCACTTTTTGGAAGACTGAGCCAAGAAATACGAATCAGCAAAAGTTCCCTAAGTTCTTCTCTCCCTCTTAAACTTTTCATTTGGGGTTCCTCTCATACCTCAGGTTACATTAAACAGCTTTACGAGTTGAACTGCTCACATCTCAGAATACAATGAAGACACTGTACTATAAAACAAACACTGACCTAAAATTCAAAACCAGCTGTAACCACTTTTACATACAGACATGTCTCATTTAACAACCTACCTATTTAATGACTGTTTGGACTTACGACCCACTGTACAGACATACAACCTGCCTTTTTTTGGGTACAGTTCTGTACATCTTATTTATAGAGCCTCAGTGTCTTTTTTTATTGTACAATACACCTTGTTTCTACAGTACTGTAATTTTTACTGATTGTAACGTACAGTACAGTACTATAGTTTTATATTGTTATACATTACAGTACTGCATGTAAGAGTTATGCAAATAAAAGCAAAGTCATTAAATTGGAGTTTCTTTTAACCATTTTCTTTGTTTTAAATATTGTAATGTACATACTATATACTGTCCTTCATTTAGCAACCAATTCACTTTAACAACCTAGTTGCAGGAAGGGACACTAGTCCTTAAACAAGGAATGTCTGTAATTGTTCATTCTCTGGAATCATAAGACACTTTAAATAACAAGGAGTTCATTTAACTCATCCTCTGAAACAAAAAAATGGCAAGAATGACTGGTATGTTATATAATACTCAACAACTGTCAGTCTACTGAGTCAAAAGCTATTTATCTATGGAGTTTTCAAACACAGTGTGAATGAAACAACTTATTTTTTAAAAAGAAACTTACGTGGCTTTTCCTTCCCGAAGGAAAATGCAAGATAATGAAAACTGGAGGGTGGCAGATACAACCTTTTTAGACAATGGCTTGAATTTTAACTTGACATCAGTCTGAGTTGGCATAGGGCTTGCATACTGTTTCATGTTGATGCAGCTTGTAGCCAGAGCTTTCCTTCGACCAGAAGGGGATTCCTGGAAGACCAAAAAAAAAAAAAAAAAAATTCTGTTACTTAGAGTTATTTTATAGCTAAATAATAAGATCAAATAATAATGGAGAATTGTTTTCTCCAATGAAGTTTTTCTGTTTTGTTTGTTTGCTTATTTTGTTTTTCTTTTCTGAGACAGGGTCTCGCTATGTAGTATAGCCTGGACTCGAACTCACAGTGATCTTCCTGCCTTAGCTTCCCAAGTGCTGGGATTACAGGCATGTGCATGTGCCACCATGCCTGGCTCCAGTGAGTTTTTATAACACAATAATAAATAAAAATGTGATGAGGGTATATCATACCTTTTGTAACTAAGCAAGGCAGCTGAAAATTAAAAACGGATTGCTCAGGCAGAAATAAGTTAAAACAACCTTAAAGACATCAGGAAAGGAAGAGCAAGAAATTACAAACTAGGACAGAAAGTCTCTAGGATTATTATGAGAAGAGGATCTAGCACAGGGCCAGGCAACAATACTTAAGAAGTGTTTTCTTTCCTTTGATTAGATTTAATGTAATCTAATGGTATTTCTCCTTTATAAAAACCTGTAATCTTTTTAATGGAACTTCCAGCCTAGGCTTTCTTCCTAACTGTGAGTGTGTGTGTGTGTGTGTGTGTGAGTGTCCATAGAGTTCAGTCCCCATATAGTTCGGTGGCAGGAGTCCTCTGCTACCGAACTATATCCTGTATTTTTATTTTGACACAGAGTATCACTAAATTGTCCAGGTGGGACCTGAACCTCTGCCTCGGTTTCCCAAACTTCTGCAAATACAGACATGCTCCATCATGCCTGGTTTACAGAATCTAAATTCTATCTATCCTGTGGTTTGAGCTTCAGTTCTTCTCATGACCTTTTCTGATCATGCCAGTCCATAATTTCCATTCCCTTCCATCACACATAAAAGGCAGTTTCTCTGATCTACGTCCATGGAAACACTGTTGACAGCACAATCTCAAAATTCTTCTCAGAATATCCAATTCACCAGAAATAGAAGAACCAGGCATGGGGGCACATACCTGCAATCCCAGCACTCGGGAGGCTGAGGCAGAAAGATCACATAGAACACAAAATGAAACTTATTTGCTATCAAAGTATTTAACATTGCATTTTCATAATTTGCCTTTACAGAATCACAGCCTAGGACACAAATAAGAGGATAGCAAAATAATGACTGGCCTTAACTGTATGTAAGACACTGGAGAGAGATGATAAAATCTCTGACTGTGTTCAGAGATGACATAATCACTGACTGTGTTCTAATGGCAAGAAGAAATTTTTAGATATAGGATAATTTATAATAATGTAAATCAGAGGTTACATGCCATTATTCCTTAAGACTGACTGATCTGGGAATTAAAAGCAACATTTAAGGATTAATTTCCAATACATGACCTTGAACAAGTCAGGAAATTTGATCCTCAGCAATCTTTCCTATAAAATAAGCAGGACCTTTAAAAATGTGCTTGAGTTCTGCTACTATTTTCTATAAAATTACTCAATTTCCCAACAAAGGCAAGAAAAGCTGTCAATACATTTGAATTACTATTTAATAAATCTCTATTTGTCCTTTGATTGCCTAATTTGTCTAAAATAAAGATGTACCAATTTGATCAAAACATTAAAAGATTTCTTTAAAAACTTGACATTTCTGCCCAGCAGAATTAAGTATAAATGTAATGTAGTATCCCTAAAGAACACCTTGTTTAAAATTGTGGTCTTATCTGTCAGATTATGTATAGCAATATTATACGGAACTATTAGTGCATGTAGATACCTCATGAATGAATTTCAGAAATACATCAAGCACTTGAGAAGGATTTAAGCCCTCTCAGAAGAAATACTTAAGAATATGCAAATACCCTCAACTGAATCAAGTCGAACAGATGTGACTATCCCAAACAATACAAGTGTTCTTTCCCTGGTCGCTACCGTCAATCAAAGAATAAGATTAAGGTTCAAGGTTCTGACAATGTATAAAATGAAAAAGTATGATCAGGGAGTATCAATTTATTATACTGATATGAACAATAATCTCTTATTGTACCTTTACAATAGCTAACAACTTTTACATATAATATAGGATTTAAAGTCTGTTTTGAAAGCGTGACACAGAAACTGCCACACATTATTTTCAGTTTTGGTTAAATCTGTTTCATAAGGTATGACACTGATCCCTTAATATAATTATTTAATTTTATAACAAAGTAATCAAACTATAAAAATTAAGATAACTTGGAAATGAGCACATGTTTGAAAGTTCAGCTGAAGGATAGTTCCTGAAAATCTAATTTTTATAATCAACATTCTGTCAAGCTCATTTTTTATAACAAAAATATGTAGAAAAGCTCTCCTTTTTAACTCATATTTATGACAAACAGGAGGTTTTAAGTATTTGGTAAGTTACTTACAGAAACAGTAAGTGATAAAATCTACCAAACTCTACGTACAATCAGCTGTTGATACAGCTGTGTTAACCAGAGATTCTTAGCTTTAGCATCTATTTAAAAACTAAAAATACACAAAATTAGGATATCTTGTTAAAACACAGGCATACCTTGATCCCACTGCTATATATCTTAAATTAGTAGATCTAGAGATGGACCCAGGAATCTAGTGATTCCTAATACTAACACCTACCACTGTCACTACCGGTCCTCTCCAACAACCAAACACTTTTACCACAACTAATTTTAGGAAACACTTACATGAAATTATTTTAACATAAAAATCTCACTCTACTTTTTCATGATTATTACTCTGATTATTATAGTTGAAGTCAGGCAAACCTGGATTAGAATGTTATACTAGCCATTTCTAGGATTTTTGTTTTGTTTTGCTTTTTTTTTTGGATTTGTTTTTTTCAGACAGAATCTCGTTATGCAGTGCAGACTGGCCTTGAACTTCCTTATGTAGTCCAGGTTGGCCTTGAAATCACAATCCTCCTACCTCAGCCTCCCAAATGCAGGGATTACAAGCATGTGCCACCATGCCCAGCTGTACCAGCACTTATACTGACAGGTCTTTGTATATCTAAACCTGTTTCACACTCTCAAGTAGGCATATATTTTTAAAATTTGAACAATAGCATTGGTAAAAATATATAACAATACGAACTCTCTTGTATTTCTGGAAGTTTCAGTTGATACAGGACTTTGGAAAACAACTTGATATCACATTGTGAACTTGAAAATGAATATCTTATAATTAACCAATTCTCATCTTAGAAATATATCCTAGAGAAATTCTTGCAATAATAAATGAAAATACCTAGTAATCACTATAAAGTGGGTTGTTATTAATTTTTATAGCCCATTCAACCTGGGTTATTACACTAATATTATAAATAATCCAACCAGGATCACCTGTCTTGAAATGAGAAAAATTCACAAATCAATACAAAATGTTTACTTCAAAATGATATAGTTGTACTATTAAAATTCATGCATGGCTCTCTACTTTCCTGCTATACCTAAAATGAACTCCAGCTCAATGTATTCTCTTTGTGATTCAGATGGCAACAAAAATAACACATGAATAAATGTTTTTTATTTTTAATGACCATGAAAACACAAAAGATCTAATAAGTATTTTTTTCTAATTAGGAACAAACTAATATAAAATGAATAAATGCATTCTGATAAGACTCAGGACTTTTTAAAATAAATACTTTTGGATTTTACCAAAAATGTATGTAGTTAATCTTGCTGATTTTTTCTACATAAAGCTAGTAACATAATATATAACATAATGGGATCAACCAATGCAGCTAAACAAAATACTCTTTAGTTTACTAGGAAGATAAAGAGGATATTTCTTGCTCAAGTTATTTAAGTTAGAACTTTCTTACAAAATAGTTCACTATATGCTGCTTTATATATTATGGATACCAAGATAAGTAAATGTGTAATGCCTCTTCTATTAAAACATTTGGCTTTATCCATTAAAATATCACAAAAAATAAACCACATGCTAGAAATTTCTTTCTTTCTCCCATATAACAGAACTGGGAACAAAGAAGCAGCAGAGAGCTTTAATACATAGAATGTTCTCAAGGATTCTGTCATGTACTAATATTTCACCTGTCAGATTTCTCACAAGACATTGAAAATTCAATTCATGGCACTCTCATCTGATCTTTTAAAAAATTATGAAATACATCATACATATTAAAGTATGAAATGTAAATACTACTTTATTAATAAGATGAATATCCTATACTTAATACCCAGCATAAGAAATAGAGCATTACCATTATCTTAAATGCAGCATATCCCCTTCTCAAATTGCATCCCTCTCATTTTTTCCTCCAGAATTTGGAGTTAGTCCTCCCTTTACTTTTCCAAAATCTATGTCTGTACCCCTAAAGAAAACACTGCTTGAATGAATTCATGTGGTATATACATACAATGGAATATTGTTCACTATTAAAAAGGAATAAAATTGTGACAAATTCTGAACACATTCACAGTGTTGTTTACAGAATGTCTCATCATCCCAAGCAAAAATGCTGTGTACTCATTAAATAACAGCTTTCAATTGTCCCCTCCTCCAGCACATGGTAACATTTACCCTTTTGGTCTCCATAAATTTACATATTCCTCATATAAATAGAACCACACATTTGTTCTAACATTCAAGTTCCTTGAAAAATCCAGTTAGGATTATGATTAGAATTACATAAATCTACAGATAAATGTGTACATACATGCTCACAATATTGAGTCACATTCTAAATTGGGTAGTTCCCTCTGTATACTTATTTAGGCCTTAAATATATTTCAAAGTCTTATCATTTTCACCATATGCATCATGCTCACTTTTTCTTAATTTATTCCTTTGTATTTTATTTTTATTTGTAGAAGTCATACTGCCTTTTAAAATGTATTTTACAGGTTGGGCATGGTGGCCCATGCCCGTAATCCCAGCACTTGGGAGGCTGAGGCAGGAGAATCTCAGTGAGTTCAAGGCCAGCCTGAATTGCATAGTGAAACCCTGTCTAAAAAAAAGAAATTTATAGAAAGCCAATTGCATTAATACATAGGTATTCATCTCATTTTTCCATCATTAATTTTTCTTTGTTTTTTCTTAGTGGTATGTTGGCTAGGACTTTTGATACTGATGCTCGCCAAATAGAGTAAAGGGGTCATTCTTGTATTATTCTTGACCTTAAAAGGAAATGCTCGTATGCTACCTTCACAGCACATATACTAAAACTGGAATGATACACAGAAGATTAACATAGTACCTAAGCAAGGACAAAATACAAATTCATAGAGCATTCCATATTTTAATTTGAAACAGAAGTAAAGCAATAAGTTTACTTAATATCCATTGTTCTATAATGTACAATTAATGAATCTTTTACCCAAACATGATTTTATAACATTATACTTTGGTCAACTGTACAATATTGATTCTCTAAATTAGGCAGATGTTAACACATTTAATTATCCAATACCTGCTCAGTCACATTTTCTAGACCTGCCCATATGGGCAAATGCCATACTGACAGAACCTGTCCCAAGCCAACTCCATTTCCACTCCCTGTCCACAACTACCTGCCAACTGAGAGGCCACTCTGTGTCTTGTTTCCCTTGGCATGGGGCAACAGAAGCAAAGACCAAGTGACTGACCTGACTGGGGACAAGGTCAGTACCCCAAGAGAAAAAGTAGGCCCAAAGAGTTAGCAGCTCCAGGGAGAAATAAGACAAAGCTGGCTATAGTAGCCTCAAATAAAGCCCACAGCTACTGTGAACTGCAAAATAGCATGACTCTGAAAGTGAATCCTTCCCCATGGTAGGATAGAGTTGAAAAAGAAATCCAATGCAGTGCCCACAATATGACCAGAAAATTTAATCAACCACCATTTCAGGAAGGAATTGATTATTTAAAACTGAGTCACAGAACAACTACAAAACCATTTCACTTTAGGGTTCCCAGTGTTACTCTCCCAAAGTGACTGAGTGAGAGACAGCCACAAGAGACAGCTGCAGAGAGGCTGCAAGATAGACATCAAACCCCTGAGAAGTTTGAGCTCGGGCTGGGAATGATACAGATTCTGGCCTCTGTGGTGAGAAACCAGGCCTGGCCACTGTGGCTTTCAAAGGGAGCTGGATCTGAAAGTACAAGTACTAAGTCTAGATGTCTGCTTGAACTCCCATCCCACTGCCTGCATCTAGCACAGACCAGTTGGTTAACTGCTTTCCCCGTCTGCCAACATCAGTAAGGACACACCTTGGTTTGGGTGGTTATCACAGTATGGGGAGTGTGGAGGAAGGGGCTTCTGGAGCAAGGGTGTGTTGTGGGGGTGCTCACAAACCCACAGTCCATGTATCTAGATGGAGAAAACTGTGACTTTCTGGATTTCAAGACTGCAGAACCTGGAAAGAACTACTCATTCAAATAGGCAGAGTAAAAAGTATTTTTTTGCTTAATTATTTTCTTTTTCCTTCACTGGTTTTTGGGTTTTTTCTTTTTTCTTTTCTCCTTTTAATACTTTTTTTTCTTTCTTTCTTTTCCTTTTTTTCTTTTATGTTGCTGGTTTTTTCCTTTTATTTGCTTGTTTTTTTCTGCTACTTTTATCTAATATTATGAATTTCTTTTTACTCAATAGAACCCTTTCTCATGTTTCTTCTCATCTTCCACTGATTAATTTCTCAAATTCTACTTTTTTTATTCTCCAGTTCCCCACTCTTTTTATCCTTAGTGGTATAACCATTAAGCTTTATATATCTTTAAATAATTAACACTATCTTCTTACTGTTGAATACTATTCTATTATTAGTGGAGGTGTAATTGTTACATTTAGTAGATATTTACTTTATGTCAATATTTGGTTGTTCTAGTGTTTATACTATAATTGTAGATCTCCTTTCTATAATGAAGGACAGTACATTACCGTTTCTTAGGGTACGTTAATAACCAATTTGTCTTCGACACTATTGCTGAGTTCACTGCTACTGAAAAGATGGTAGAGTTGTTGCTATTAATAGGTTTTCTCTGTATGCCAGTTTCTAGCTTGTCTCTGTGTCATTAACAATACTTCTGCCCAATTCCTGGAGAACTGGGTTCTGTGCCAAAAATACTGCAGCTTTCCCTCTGAAAGATAAATGGAAGTGGTAAGATCTTGTGGACAGGCCTATAACTAGCTACACTCAGAGTGCATCACTGAAAAGCAGATACTAAGAGGTCTTCATTTCAAACTACCAACAAGTCATCATCTACCAACACTACCAACACTATCATCAACCCACAAATCTCAGCACAAAACCAGCAGACTAAAGAAAACAATAGAAACCCAAGAAGACAAGCAACAAAATGCCTTCAAAAACTCCTAACTCCCCCAAGGCTGACCTATGGAGGACCAAAGAAGAGGAAATCAAAAGCCATACAGCTGAATTATTTGAAAGGAGATAAAAAATGGGTCAATAAGGTGCCTAGTGACCTCAAAGATATAATAAAACAGATATTGAACTTAAAAACAAAATGAAAAGTGAGTTTACAGAAGACACTACTAAAAAGCAGGCTTAGTTTAATAAAATGATACAAAAATAAATGACCACAGCATTAAAAAAGAAAGAAAGAAAGAATCTAATGAAAGAAACAAAAGACCTTTACATTGAAAACTGTAGTACCCTGGAAAAAGAAATCAAAGAGGATATCAGAAAATGGAGAGATACCCCTTGTTCTTGGGTAGAAAGAGCCAACATAGTAAAAATGGACGTACTTCCAAAATTGCTATACATATTTAATGCAATCACAATCAAAACATCAACAGCATATCTCACAGAATTAGAAAAAAAAATCCTAAAATTCATTTGGAACCAGAAGAGACCTAGAATAGTAAAGACAACACTAGGCAACAAAGGCAAGGGAGGGGGCATCACAATCCCTGACTTGAAATTATACTACAAAGTTAATGTGATAAAAAGACCATGGTAATGGCAAAAAACCCAAAAAGACTTAAGGATCAATGGAACAGATTAAAAGATGTAGAAACAACTCCAGACACAGTGAGTCACCTTATCTTTGACAAAGGTGCCAAACACCTTCACTGGAAGAAAGATAGCCTCTTTAATAAATGCTGCATGCTCTCTCTTATACAAGAAACTCACATTAGAAATAGAGAACAAAATACAAGATGATAAGAAGTAGAGAGATCTTTTACAAGTGGGAATGGAACAAAGAAATTCAGGGAGATTGGAAGCGGGGGGGAAAGGGGATGAAAAAAGAGTTGTGATGTTATATAAATATAAAATATAAAAACTAAAAAAAAATCACATTTTTTATACAACCACCTCTTCCATCAGAAAAATCTTTAAGCAGTGAGAAACTATTAAGATAAAAGTAGTGAGTACAAGATTTTCATGATCTCATTTTTCCGCCAAAAGCCTGAATGTTATCATAAACAATACATATTCAGTTGCTTACTTTTTTTTTTTGAGAAAGGGTCTCACTATGCAGTTCAGGGTGATCTTGAGCTCACTTTATAGCTCAGGCTGGTCTCGAATTTGCAATGATCCTGTTGCCTCAGCCTCCTAAATGTACAGACATGTGCCACCATGCCTGGCTTCAGTTATTTCCTTTTAAGTGGTAAATTTACTTTGTTAAATTTAAAAAAAAAAATTGCCAGATACAGAAGGGTAAATAACTACCAGTTTTTCTGTTAGCCATTCTTCCAAGTAAAAACAATATTTCAGAAAAAAGTCCTTACTTTAGTTTGCAATTCAAATAACAGCACAAGTTCTTTTTCTTGAATAACTTTCTCCTTTGTAATAAAGCATTAGTGCTTTACGCACACTTCTCATTTAGTCACAGAGCAAAAACAAACAAACAAAAAATAAACAAAAAACACTAGTACTCAAGACTGAAATTTAATCCTTACACTGTTTATACAACTCTGATGTCTCTGCTGTATGCAACAACAAGGAGATCTTATTAAATCTCCTTGAAGGAATGGGAAGTGCTAGAAACTTGTGCATCTTTGTGTAAAGGTAAAAGCAGTAAATTATGGATTCAGTAGAAACCCCAGTGGGGAAACTATAATAAACACATACCTTTCAGGTTACCTGCTTTCAATTATTATTATTATGGCTTTATAAAACATTTCAAATCTATCAGTATCATTTCAGGCATACATTTTAAAAGATTTTTAAAAATATTTTATCTATATTTTTTAGCTGCTTTTCTAATACTTGTATCTAGGCTTTTATTGCCAGGAGCAGAAAGAGAAAATTCTTCATTTGAATTTTATAAGAACAAAACTGAGTATTTTGATAGACAGCAATCACAATAAAGTTTACCTGACTCACACTGACCTAAATTCTTTGATTAACATTTCTTAAGACTTAGTAGGATTAGTTGACTGGAATTCTCTAGCTATGGACCTGTGATTATCGACCATGTCAGGTTTTGCTGTTTGTCTTTTTAGATGCTATGCCTTAACATTACCATAGGTAAGTACCTAATGATAAATCACTACTTGTGTCACACACTGTCCTGGAGTCTCATAGTCTTGAGGTTGATCCTGTTTATTTCTCTATTAGAACTCAAATTTTGTTCTGAGTACTATTGAATCAGGGCACAAAGAAACAAAGGGACAGGAAACTAAAATTCTGAAACTATTTTAAGAATATGTGACTTGGACAACGCTGCCATTGAAAATCTCATTATCATATCTCATCTTCTGTCTCATGATTACATTAATGATTTCACAGAGTAAAGTACTAACAATCATTTATGTAAACATCCATTTTCTCTACTAACTCAAGAAATAAAATTGTCAATGAGATGATGTGGAGTTTGAATACACCGTAGAAGTTTCTTAATCCAATCTGTCACCCAATGAAATCAATGATGGTAAGTCTTTTAGAGCTTTCAATGATACAAACAGTCCACTCTGGGATGTGCGCCATAGGTTTGCCACCACTGCATTATATAGTACCTAACAGAGAACACTGTTTCTTGACAATTTTCATTCAAATTGTAACTTCCAGATTGACTTTTTATCATTTCAAAAGTCAATCTGGAAGTCAAACAATTCAAAATTTTTCAAAATCACAATGCTGGTCCTTCAAACTGCCACAGCACAGCATTTCTCAGACCACGCTGAAAAGATCTTTGCTTCAACAGCAGACCAAAATAGAATACTACTGAATTAACTTGGAATTCATGGAGCAATTAAATGCTAAAGTAGACATGTCATAGAGAACTCTCTCAACCACAAAGACTTAATTAGAAAGCATATCAGCTAAAATAACCAAATTAGAAGGTTGCATGGAAGAGATTGGTGGGATAAATGTAAATAGGATCAACATTTTAAAATCTGTTTAGATATATATTTGTCAATATTGATACAACTATTTTATTGACTTTAGCATATATAAAGTCAGTCTAACTTTCCTCTAAAATATTCCAAATCAAAATACTCAACTTTCTCAGAAGAAAAGCCCAGATGTACCTAAAAATATAAATTATGGTGTTTAAATCAAATGTCTAAATGGATTGTGGATTGTCCAAATCAAGGGTTGGGGGACAATGACCCTAATGTTAACTCCCCTACAAAATTTAACAGTTTACACCAACTTCTCCCCCATAATCCTAAAGAAAACAACAAAAAAGTACTCATACTATTTCATATACTCATTGAATCTTCAACAGGAAATCAAATTAGAAGACTCTTAAAATTAGTTTCCATTACATGCATTAAGAGAAATATAATCGCCTGTTAGTTTAAAAAAGGACCTGGCATGGTAATCCCAGTTTGTAATCCCAGCACTTTGGGAGGCTAACATAGTAGAATCACAAGTCTGACCCAGCCTGGGCAACTTAGCAACTTAAGACCCTAAATAAAAGGAATCTAGGGCTGGAGATGTAGCTCAGTGCAAAGGCCCTGAGTATAGTACCCAAGGCATTATTTCTTTCAAGTTCAGGACTCAAAAGTGTGTACTGACTCCTAAATCTTTATAGACAGACAGACATACTCCTGGGTTCCAGATGTAAGCATGTAAGCACGTAAGCACCTATGGTCCATTTTCACTGCACCATAAACAAAACGTAAGCAAACTAAATTCATCTCTATCCCATAACTGTTTCTTCCTTAGTTTTTTTTATCTCACTGAACAGTACTACCACCTATCAAGCCTCTTAGTCCTTGGACTCACCAAGCTAAATTGATTCTGTTAAATGTCCACAGAATCTAGACTCTTCTTCCCATCTCCACTGTCATTTCTAAGTTCAAGCCTATCACTGTTAAAGTCTAGATTTGTCTCCCTGTCTCTCTAGATATATATATATATCTAGATTTCATCTCTGAGGATTCTTTGAGGGTGATTATCTTTTTTAATGCTATACATCTGTTCTGATTGTAGGAAAAAATTCACCATAGAAAAGCATAAATATAGGGAGAAGTTTTCAAATCTTTACCAACTAGCTAAAACCGTAGTACATTTTGATGCATGTTTTCTAGACTTTTAAAAATTGATATTAGTCATAAAATCATATTTTTAAACTTAATATTATAAATTCATAAACCTAATTTTTAAAAGTTGCACATCAAACTATGTAAATATGTGGTTTCTGGTTTCCTATGTAAGGAGCTTCAAAGTAACCACACCGTTCTTACAACAAGTAGAAAACCTGAAAAACCTGAAAAATCAAGAATTCTTTTTTAGAACAGTAAGGTCACAGGCCAAAATCGTGCCTCTAAATTGAGGAGACAGGCAGACAAAGAGAACTACAACATGCTAGAACAGAAACCTCCATGGGGGAGAGTGTAGAGGCAGGAAATCTGAACTGTAATTGAGCTAGAGGCTGAGTGTGGACAAATCAGAACAAAAACTTCAGAGACCTAGTAAGAGGTTCCCCATGTTTTTGAGTTTTATGTTCAGGTTCTCACAGTAACTACAAGAGAAAAATTGCCTTGTGCTTCCAGCAGAAGGCAGAAAGGCATTACAAAGAAATATATCACAGTAGTACTTTGCTCTTAATAAGGTCTGTCTTTGTAAGAAAATTTAACTAGAACCTAAACTTGCCAGAGTTTTAGCTAAGTCTAACTGACCTGGGGAAGAGAAATATCTATTTCCTGCCTATTCTAACAATCTTGAATCACCTTTAAAAAGAGGGGGGAAAAAAACCAACTGAGAAACATTTGTGAAGTTCACAGTCCAGAGCTACTAGTTCACTAAAAGGCTGAGGCCTAATTACAGAATACAGAATACTTTAGCCTCTGCCACACCTTACTACCACACTATTCAAAGCTCACTCACAGTAGTTCCTTTTCAGTACATGGTGCCTGGCTATCAAGAAAAAATTACAAGCATACCAGAAGGTAAAAAACACAATCTGAAGAGATAAAGCATCAGCATCAGATTCAGATATGGAAGGGATATTAGAATTATCAGACCAGAAATTAAAAACAACTATGATTAACATGCTAGTGGCTGAAATGGATAAAGTAGAGAATATACAGGAAAAGGGCATTGTAAGCCCTGAGATGGAAATTCTGAGAACCAAAGACAAAAGATGAGCTCCATTTACTTGTGTAATAAGAACATTTCTATTACAGAAATGAACACTGTCTTTGATAGAATTATTAATAGAGTGGTCACAGGTGAAGAAAACACCTCTGAGTTTGTGGATATCATAATTAAAACTACCAAAACTGAAAGTAGACAAAATCTTAATATAAATAAATAAATAAATAAATGGAAAAGAATAGCCAAAGCCTATGGTACAATTATAAAAGGCTTGAGAATACCAGAGGCAAAAGAAATACTGGGAACAATACTGACTGAGATTTTCCCCAAAATTAATGTTGGACACCAAAACCATGCATCTACGAAGGTTGGAAAACATGCAAAGATGAAAGGCAAAAAAAACCTACAATGAGGCATATTATTTTCAAACTGTAGAAAATCAGAGATAGGGGCTGGGAATATGGCTTAGTGGCCGAGTACATGCTTAGTACACACAAACCCCAGCAAAAGGATGGGAGGGATGGAGGAAGAAAGGAAGGAAAGCATCCTGAAAGACCCCCCTCTCACCCTCCCCGGACTTTATTAACCTTACTTACAAAAGAACAATGACATTTATATCCAATTTCTCCTTAGAAACCACTCAACCAAGAAGTTAAAATGAAATATTTCAAGTGGATAGAGAGAGAGAGAGAGAGAAAGCACCAGCTATCAACTTATAATTGTGTGTCATGGGAAATTATCCTTCAAAAATGAAGAAGAAATAAAGACTTCCTCAGATAAACAAAAATTGAAGAAATATTTGTCAACAGATTTGCCTTACAAGAAATGTTAAAATAAGTTCTTCAGATATAAAGAAAACAATATTTAGGTCAGAAATTTAATGTATAGAATGAAGAAAGGAATAAATGAAAGTAAAATAAAAACTTTTCTTATTCTTAATTGATCTGACAATAGTTCATTCAAAATAGTAATAGCAATACTATATTCTATTATGCATACTTTCGTGTATATCTTATGTGTATGTACATTTATGTATGCTTATATATAAGTGAAATGAATGACAGTAATGACATACAGGATGGGAGGGAGAACATAGGATTATTTTGTTATTATAAGGTACACATACTACCTGTGAAGTGCTATAGTGCTATTTAAAGTGACTTGGATTAGTAAACATTGCAAACTCTGAAGCAACCACTAAAACATAATTTTTTTAAAAAAAGACTAACTGATATGTCATGAAAGAAAACAGAATCATATTAAGTGCTCAATTAATACCACAAAAGGCAGAAAAGAGTAAAAGACAAAAATGGAAGAGAGAAAAAGGACAACAAATTAGAAAACAGTAATAAGATAGATATTATCCCAACTATTTCAAATCATTTTGTCAATATTCTAACTGCATAAATTAAAAGGTCAGAGGGAATCAATTGGATCATACATTGTACATTTTCTTTGTAAACTATTTTCACTAAAATATGATGAATATACTTCTATGTCTAGAAGAATTATGTAAAGGGGGAGAGATTTCATTGTCTTTATACATTTATTGTTGCATCTTGTACAATAATTGTCCATTATATTTAATATCATTTACTCTTAATTATACTTGTATAATTTTCTAAATACATATATGTATATTGAGGGAGAAGAGAAATAGACACTGAGAGGAAGAAAAATAGCTAAAGCAAAGTTTCTCAACCATGGTATTACTGGCATTTTGCATCTAATAATGTTTTGTTGTGGGCAGCTTTCCTACACATTGAAGGGTGTTCAGCTGCATCCCTAGCCTCAACCCACAAGATGCCAGTAGCGCATCCTGCCCTACAAAGTCATGACAAAAATTTCTCCAGATATGGCCAAATGTTCCCTAAGAGACAAAAATGTCCCCTCACTACATTTGCCACTGAGTTAATGTATTAAACATTCTGAGAATTCCCTAGTTCCCCAGAAATAGCCTCATCAGATCCCATGTGATATCAACTATTAGTTGTTTCCATAAGATTGTGAGCCTTTTCTTCAAAGGTATTTAATGTGATATTATCTGTTATTTCTTGTACTGCATTCATCAAAGTGCAGACTAGGACCACTGTATCAGTGACACCTGGAATCTTCGTTAAAAGGCAAAGTCCTAGCTGAGCATGGTGGCACATGTCTGTAACCTCAGGAGGCTGAGGCGGGAGGATCACTGCAAGTTCAAGGCCAGCCTGGGCTATATAGTGAGTTCAACTTTAGCCTGAAGTACATAGTGAGACTCCGTCTATAAATAAGTAAGTAAATAAGGGGCAAAGTTCTGGATCTCACTTTAAGTTTAACAATCTCCCAGGAAGATTCTAATGCTCATTGAAGTTTGAAAATTATATACTGCAGTTTGGCACAATTCCTACCATACAGCTGGTACATAATAATTACATGAATAAATACATGAATTTTATTCTATAATGAATAAAATTAATCTCCAGTTAAGAAATATACTACTAACCAGTTTGCTTATAAAATTCAAAGAAAGTCTATGAGACTGAGCTATAACTAAAATTCACTTTAAGTAAATTATGCTACCCAATAACAGACATGTAAACATGATTTTAAGAATCAGTAATAAATTTACTAAGAGTACAATGAAAATAATTAAAAGCTAAGTCTAGCTTCTCAATTCTCTAATAAAGAAAAAAAGTAAGAGCAAATAAAAGAACTGATGATTAGTTTTTAGTTGATCATTTATTTCATAAAAATGTAACCACAGAACCACCTGAAAGACTGCAGGTACCATAATACTCTCACCATTTCAAATGATTAACAACAATCCTGTTAGGTCCATAACACTGATACTTTCAATACTTTGGCTCAGATGATATCACTAATATGAATGCGTCAGTTAAACTTCAAGCTCAGGAGCAGTCAGTATTCTTAAATGAGGAACCATGTGGACAGAGTATTGTATCAGAGAGCTATATGCCAGTGCAGTGCTACAGTAATTCCTTCATCCACACTGTAATCCTGAGGTACTGGAATTAGCATAGTGAATATCCAATGAGATTGGGCATGCTTTGGGTAGTTTGGTTATAGACCTAAATTACCAGAAATGGAGCTTACCAATAAAACGAATAGTTTATTATAGGTTAACAAGATGACATAGACTCTGGACAACTGTCAAACATAAAAGACAATCCAATGGTCTTTGAAATCTCTTAACCAAATAAAAATAGGCTTTTGTGGCTAAAATTAAATATCCAAGAATTATGAGTTAGATAAAATATTTCATAGTTATTCTCACTTTTGAGTAAATAAGATATAAAAATCCAACATGGTCTATTGCTTTTACTCTTAAGACAGTGCCCAGGGTTGACTCCTTAGCAGTTCTATATCTAGTCATTCATTGGCTTGGGAGCATTTCTGGTTGCCTGATATTGACTAAAAAGTAACTGAATCTTGCCTTGTGAATACTGTGTATCCACTCTACTGAACTTTTCATGGGAAAGACTGTTAGAATGTCTAAAATGAAAGAGCTAAAGCTTTCTTCATAGATCTTATATAGCAGGTTGTAATAGATTATTTTGTATCTGCATACTAATGATATGTTTGCTTTAAAAAAAACTATCTATATGTAGAAAAATGTAGTCATTTCTTTATCATCTTGTAATAAGTTATGAAGAAATCTCTTTATTTCAGTGGTGACCATTGTTTGCCCGAACAAAACAAGAAATTCTAAAATTTTTTAATGATCAGCTTGGTTTGGATCTGAAATGTTCCCCCAAAGCTCATGTGTTACAGGCTTGATCACCAATGCAGCTGTAATCAGAGGCGGGGCCTAGAGAGCTGACTGTATCATTAGGATTGTTATGGTTTGTGTCTGGATGTCCTCCCAAAGCTTCATGTGGTCACAGAGGTGTTTTTTTGTTTCTTTTTTTTTTTTGTCACCTAGGATGGAACTCACGACCTTGCCCTTGTCCGGCAGGAAGTGCCCAGTCACATTTTTGGAGATGGCTGAATCTAGAGTTTGTGACTGATTCATGATCTAATGCTGGGACTAGGGGTGTGAGTGCTACAACTACCCTAGGGAAAGTAGTCTGCATATAATATAAAGGACAGAAAGAGGTCTCTCTTGTTGCTTTTGCTGTCTTTCATAGCCATGAACTGTTGCACTTCTGCCATGTGCCACCCTACCTTGGAGCCAGCTGATTATGGACTGAAATCTTTACAGATTGAGCTAATAAACCATTCCTCCGTTAACTTTGGGAGTTGGATATTTTATCTCAGTAACAAGAGAAAAGTAACTAAGACAAGGATGCTAACTCCATCAATGGATTAACACGCTGATGAAGTTATAGCTGGATGAACTATTAGGAGACAGGCCCTAGTTAGAGGAAGCTGTTGGAGGAAGCTGATCACAGCGGGGTATACCTTTGAATGGTATTATCTTGATCCCAGCCCCTTTCTTTAAATTTACTATCTGCCTTCTGACAATCGCAAGATAAGCAGCTTTCCTATACCTTGCCCTTTCTCTTGCTATGTTTCTGCCTCAACACAAGAACAAAAGCAATGGACTCAAATGAATATGGTCTGAAACTATGAGCCAAAATAAATCATCTTTCCTTTTTTTTTTTATTTTTGTACCGGGGATCGAACTCATGACTTCATGCTTGCCAGGCAGACACTTATGCCACTGAGCTAAATCCCTGGCCCTCGTCCCTCCTTTTAAGTAGTTAATTTCAGGTATTTTGTTATAGCAGCAGAAAGTTAACTAACAGTTTAAGTTACTTCACAACAAAATGACAATCATATTTTCCCCCACAATGGCACAGTTTATTTTATATAGACTCTGGATAACTATCAGGATGCAGGACCAGATTTGTATATCCTGTGTAGCCATAAACCACCACCCTCACACACTATTATAAAAAGTTTTCAGTTAACATTATTTTAGAGTCACTTAAATTTGATGTTACAAATAATACTAAGGACAGAAAAGTTGGGTTACCTACTTTCTTAGACATACTGTATCATTTAAAATTATTAGGTAGACAAGATTTTTCAATGGTACCACAATACACAAGGACAATTTAGAGCTAAAGCGTTAACACACATGACTTCAAAATTCAAGCATCATCACTACAAAAAGGACAAAAGACATTCAGTTTGTACAAAGACTCAGAGAACAGATGAAAGACCCAAT
>RJWT010009265.1:0-16250 GCA_004365215.1 Cuniculus paca
ATATGAATAACACATGTTCCTTATCCATTTATCTTTTGATTGGTGTATGGGCTGCTTCCAAGATTTAGCTATTATAAATTGTACTGCTATAAATACGAGCATACATACATCACTGTAGTATGATGCTTTTAAGTTTTTTGGAAAGATGTCTAGAAGGAAAACAGTTGGGTCAAATAGAACTCATTTTTAGTTTTTTGAGAAATCTCCACACTGACCTCCACAGTGGTTGCACCAGTCTGCACTCCCACCGACACTGGAGAAGGGTTCCTTTTTCCCCACAACCCCACCAGCATTTATTATTTGTTGATTTCTTGATGATAGCCATTCTTTCTGGAGTGAGATGGAATCTCAATGTTGTTTCAATTTGCATTTCTCCAATGACAGTAATGTTGAGTATTTTTTCATGTATTTATTTGCCGTTTGTATTTCTTCATGTGAGAAGTGTGTATTCATTTCGAGTATCCATTTTTAGAGTAGGTCTTTAAACTTGGGGGTCTGAGTTTTTGAGTTCTTTATATGTTCTAAATATTAATCCTTTGTATGAGGAATAGCTGTTAAAATGTTTTCTATTCTCTTCACTGTCCTCACTCTGTTATCCCTTCACTCTGTTGGTGATTTCTTTTGCTATGCAAAAGCTTTTTAATTTGATGTGATCCTAGTTGTTGATTCTTCGTAATATGTTCTGTGCAATTAGTTTTGTTCATAAAGTCTTTGCCTACATCTGTGTCTTCAGAAGTTTTACTTTTTTATCTTCCATCAGATTAAGTATTTTTTGTTTGTATATTTAGATCTTTGATCTGTTTCAATTTTAGTTTAGTGCATGGTGAGAGATATGCATCTGGGTTCAATCTTTTCCCAGCACCATTTACTAAAGAGGCTATCTTTCTTCCCATGAAGGTATTTGGCCCCTTTGTCAAACATAAGGATGCCAGATGTGCTTGGTGTTATTTCTGCATCTTCTATCTTCCTGAGACTGATCCTTGGGTCTGTTTTAAATGTTCATTTGATGGAGATAAACCATATAATGGTCTCTCAAGGATAGGTGAATAGGCAAGATCCTTGAAAAAGAATCTGCGTAAGATTGTGTTCAGTTATAATTCAGGGAGAAAGAATTTAAATTAGATTCATAAAGTATTGGCATCTGAGTTTTCTATTATGTCTCGAGAAGAGTACAACATCATTACGCTGGATGTCATTAATCAATAGAGAAATGTAAATTAAAAGCACAATGAGATACTCAACACATCTAATATGATAGCTAATATATAACCCAGAGGTCACTGCCAACTTTATTACAGAAATTAACTTGGGTCAATGGCTGGGGTCCAAACTAGAGTACACTGTCTTGCATATTTTAGAAACTAAGCTTATCTGCATTAACAATAATAACAATAATAATGATATTTACAATAACAATGGAAGAAGACGACCAATTCTTTACTGTGCCTCCCAATGTGCCAAGCATTGTGCTATACATATTTATGTAAATGTTTCTATTTTTACAGATGTGTGTATATGTGTGTGTATTTCATGCCCAAAGAAATCATTTTAGGGATAAAACAATGGGATAAAGAATAAGTAAAATTCTTATTATCAAGTTTCTGGATGCGGATAAAAAAAAGGAAAAAGTTAAAACTTCTTAGTCTATAGAGACAAAGACTAGATGGGGTTTTGATGAATGTAAATCTGAGAGTTTTGTAGTCTTCATATAAAAAGGTAAATAGAGCCAGGGATTTAGCTCAGTAGCATAAGCACCTGCCTGGCAAGCGTGAGGTCATGAGTTTGACCCCCAGCACCAATAAATAAATAAATAAATAAATAAATGGTAAATAGAGAAACCGATTTCAAAGTATTATAAAGTAATTATGTAAAGCACAAATACATAATATAAAAAGTAATTGTGGTACCTCAATATTGGTGTACATATAGATATATTGATCAGTACAATAGAATGAAGAATCCACACATATATTGTCAATTGAACTTCAACAAATATGACAAGGCATTTGAATGGAGAAAGGATAATCTTTTCAACAAATGCGGGGATAACTGGATCAATTTGTTTATTTGTTCATGTTTATAGTACCTAATGTTCGCATTCATCTCTGAAACTATGTGTATGTAATTCACATATTCTTTTTATTCCCTTCTTTCCTTTCCCTTCTCTTCCATTGCTTCTAGATCACCTTCCTATTTGCAAAAGATCTATCTCCCTCTTTGGTATTGCTTATTTTTTTTAATTATTTATACTTTGAGTTTCTCATATAGGCAATGTGATATCTAAGCTTATGTGTCCAAGAAGGATTCACTTTCCTAAAAATGACTCAAATGTATCATTCCTTATGGCAAAGTAGTAATACATTATGTACAAGTATCACATTTTCTTTATCTTTTCATCTGCTGATAGACATATAGCCATTTCCAAGATTTAGCTTTTCTGAGTTGTGCTGATATAAACACAGGTATACAGGTATCACTGTAATATGATACCTTTAGCTCTTTGGGGAAGATCCCTAAAAGGCAGTGGCTGAGTTTAATGAAATTTCTAGTTTTAGGTTTCTTTGAGGAATCTCATACTGATTTCCACCACAATTGTATCAATTAAATTCCCATCAACAATGTAGAAGAGTGGGGTTTTTTACCTGCACCCTTGCCAGCATTTGTTATTGTCTGATTTTTTTCAAGATGCTTTTCCATGCTTTCTGGAGTAAGATGAAATCTCAGCATTATTTTAATTTGTATTTCTCTGATGGACAAAGATACTGAGCAATTTTTCATATATTTATTGGATATTTGCACCTCTTCTGAGAAGTATCTATTGACTTTAGTTGCCCAAGTTTTGCTTGGGTCTTTTTTGGAGGATGGGGTGGTTTTTTGAATTCTTTGTAAATTTCTGATATTACTTCTCTGTCAAAGAAGTAGCTAGCAAAAAAAAAAAAATTTCCATCCTGTAGATTGTCTCTTCACTGTATTGTTTCCTTTGCTGTGCAGAAGTTTTGTTGATATAATCCCATTTGTTGATTTCTTGTACAAATGAAGTTCTGTTCAGAAAGTTTTTCCTCTGCCTATGTCTTCAAGAGTTTTACCTATTTTATCTTCCAGAAGATTTAGTATTTCTATTTTAATATTTATGTTGATCTATTTTAATTTTATTTCAGTACATAGGACATATATGGATCTAGAGTCAGTCCTCTGCATATGTGTAACCAGTTTTCCCAGCACCATTTGTTAAAGAAGCTACCTTTTTTCCACCATATGCTTTTGACCCCTGTTATGGTTTGTGTCTAGGTGGCCCCCGAAGCCTCATGTAGTCATGGAAGCGGCTGCATCTAGCATTTCTGATTGGTTTGTTGTCTAGTGCTGGGATTAGCAGTGTGAATGCTGCACTCCCCCAGGGGCAGAGCCAGCATACAACATAAGGGAGGGAAGAAGGCAAGTTTTCCCTCTTTTGCTTTTTTGCTCTTGTTGCTTGTGGGTGCCATGAACAACTGCCCCTCAGCCACACCACTCTGCCTTGGAGCCAGCTGGGTATGGACTGAAACCTCCAAACTGTAAGAAATAAACCTTTCCTTCCTTCACTTTGGGCATCAGGTATTTTGTCTCAACAAGGAGAAAAAAGTAACCAAGGCAACCCTTTCTGTCTAAGATCAGATAACTGAATGTGCCTGAGGTTGTTTCTGCATTTTCAATTCTGTTCTACTAATCTGCCTGTCAGTTCTTGCACCAAGACCATGCTGTTTTTATCACTGTAGCTTTGTAGTATAACTTGAAATCTGAGATTGTTTTTGTTGCTCAGAATTGCTTTTGTTATTCTGCACCTGTTCTGGCTCCATTTAAATCTTAAGATATTTTTTTCTAGTTCTGTGAGGAATGCTGTTGGTATTTTTACTGAGATTGCATAAAATCTATCAATATTGGTTTTACCTATCCAAGAACAGGGGATACATTTCCATTTTCTTATGTCCTCTTTGATCTCTTTTTTTTTCAGAGTGCAGTAACTTTCATTATAGAGGTCTTTCACTTCCTTGATTTGGTTAATTCTTGGTATTTAATTTTTCTTGAAGCTACTGTGAATGGTATTGTTTTCCTAATTTCTTTCTTGGTGAGTTCATTATTGGTGTACAAAAATGCTATTGATTTTTGTGTGTTGATTTTTTTATCCTGCTACATTGCTGATTTTGGTTATTAACTCTCAATCTTTTGGTGGAATTTTTTGAATCTCCTGTGGAGCAGTTATGACATCTACAAATAATGATAATTTGACTACTTTTGTTGTACATATCTATTTTATTTCTCTTCCTGCCTGACTATTCTGGCTAATGTTTTGAGACCTATATTGTACAGGAGTGGAGATAGGGAATCCTTGTCATATTCCCTCTAAAATCAAGGAAAATCTTTACGCTTCTCCCCATTTAATATGATATTGGCCATTGGTTTGTCATACAGCTTTTATCATATTAAGATAAAGTTCTTCTATCATGAATAGGTTCTATCATGAATAGTCCTTTATCATGAATAGGTTCAAGGTTTTATCATGGATAGATGTTGTATTTCTGCATCTATGAGATGATTGTGTGCTTTTTGTCCTTAATTCTGTTTATGTGATGCATTAAATTTATTGATTTGCCTATGCTGAACCACCCTTGGTGGAAGGCTTGCATCCTGAAATGATATATAATCCTTCCAACAATTCATTGGATTCTGTTTCTAGTATCTTGTTGAGGGCTTTTGCACTTATATTCATTAAAGTTTGGCCTATGGTTTTCTTTTTTAGTTTTTTCCTTGTCTAGTTTTGGGATCAGGGTATCCTAGCTTCCAGCAATGAGTTTGGAAGTACTCTTTCTCTTCCAATTTCATTAAAGAATTTGAGGAATATTGGCATCAGATTTTCTCTGAAGTTCTTGTAAAATTCAATAAGGAATTCAACACATCCTGGACTTTTCTTAGTTGGTAAGTTTTGTATTACTGCTTCAATTTCATTGACTATAATTAGATTATTTAGGGTTTTTACATCTTCTTGGTTCACTATTGGTAATTTATATGCATCTAAGAGTCTGTCCATTTCTTCTAGATTCTCTGATTTGTTGGAGTACAGTTTTTCATTATAGTTACTAATGATCTTCTGTATTTCAGAGGTATCCATTGGGATTTTGCCTTTTTTCATTTCTAATTGCACTGATCTGATCTTTTCTTTCCTTCTTTTGGTAAATTTGGCTAAGGGTTAGTCTATTTCATTTATTCTTTCAAAGAACAAGCTCTTTGATTCATTGGTCCCTTGTAATTTTTCTTGATCTGAATTTCACTAATTTCCACTCTGATCTCTATGATTTTCTTCCTTGTGGTAGGTTTGAGTTTGAACTGTTCTTTTCTAGGAACTTCAGATGCATCATTAAGTTATTTATTTGCCTATTTGCACTCTGTTTTTATAATGTAAGCATTCACAGTAACAAACTTTCCTCATAGGACTGCTTTCATTGTGTCACATTGGTTCTGGCATATTGTTCTGACATTGTCATTTGATTCTAGGAGTTGTTTAATTTCCTCCTCAATTTTCTCTGTGACCCACTGAGTATTCAAGACTGTGTTATTTAATATCCAGATGTTTGTAAAATTTCTCTAGTTTCTTTTGTGATTGATTTTTCATTTCAGTGTAGTATGACCTGATAATATACATGGGATTATTTCATTTTTTTATATTCATTCATCAAGATTTATGGGCCAGTATGTAGCCTCTTTTGGAGAGTCTCATATGCTGGTGAGAAGAGTATATTTCTGTTGTAGTAGGGTAGAACACTATATGTCTATTCAGTCTATTTGTTCAAGATGTGGTTCAACTCTGACATTTCTTTGTTGATTTTTTTACCTAGTTGATTTGTCAATTTGTGAATGTGAGTGTTGAGGTCCCCCATATGATGGTGTTGATGTTTATTTGATCTTTTATGTCTAGTGTTTGTTTTATAACATTGTGTGCACCAGTATTCAGTGTGTAAACATTTACAATTGTTATCTCTTCCTGAACTGTTCCCCTAACCAGTATATGGTGACCTTCTTTGCCACTTCTGATCAGTTTTAACTTGAAGCTCACTTTGAGAATAGGATTGCTACTCCTGTTTATTTCAAGAACCTGGTGCATGGAATTGTTTTCCATCCTTTGATTTTTAATATATGAATTTCTTTTTGGACTAGATGTCTCCCTTGAATGCAGCATACCATTTTTTTATCTAGTCTGCCAATCTATATCTTTGGGGGCTTGAGGCCATTTACATTGAGCATTATTGAATTATTTATCTGTTGTGGGCTCCTTTCTTTTTCCCATTTTATTTAACTGTTATTCATTCTATCAGACTTTTTGGCTTTGTTGACTTTGTTGTCTCTGTCTAGGATATCCTTGGGAATTTTTTGGAGTGTTGGGTTGGTGATCATGAATTTCCTAATGTTTTTTGTCATGGAATGTCCTTATTTCTCCACTGATTTTGAAAGATAGTGTTGCAAGATATATTAGTCTGAGTTGAAAGTTGTTTTCTTTAGGGTTTTGAAACACTTCACTCCAAGGTCAAGTGACCTTTACAGCTTGTTTTAAAAAGTCTGCTATAATCCTACTGGGTTTATATTTATAAATGATTCTTTTCTCCAACAACTTTTAAGATTCTGTCTTGTGTTTGACTTATGGGATTTTCACTGTGATGTGTTGTGGGAAATTTCTCTGGTTGTAATTATTTAGAGTTCTATCAGCCTCATTTGCCTGTATGTTGAGCTCTTTCTCCATTTTTGGAAAGTTTTCTGCTATCATGTCTATAAACAGATTTTTTTATTCTATGTGTTATCCTCTAATTTTTCTCTGAGTCCAATTAGTCTTGAGTTTAACTTTGCAACATCTAGTAGCTGTTGGATCCATTTTCCTTCCTCTCTTATTTTTCAGATATCTCTGAGTATATCATCTTGCACATTTATCCTGTCCTTAACATCCAACACACTCTCCTTATACTGGTCACTTCTGCTAGTCACATATTCAATAGAATCCTTTATCTCCAGGATTTGTTTGGCTTCTTTTCATGGACTCTATTCCTTTAGTAAATTTGTCATTAATGTTTTTAATACTTTTGGTCAGCTCTTCTAATTTTTTATTTGATTCCTCTTTAACTATATTGGTTAATTTGCTTGTTAGTTCCACTATCTGGTCATGTCATCTTTGAGGTCACTGAGTTTCTTTGCTTCCTGTTTAATCATTTTGAACTGCTCAGCTATTTAGCATTTCATTTCCTCTCCATCAAAGCCCCTTGGATCTGCTTCAGGACAGTTAGGAGTCTTCAGGGGTAATTTGTTGCTTTGTTTTTTTTTTCAAGTTCCATGGGGGGCAGTGTATGCAGACGGCTGAGGTCAAATAGAGAAAAGAGATCTTGTTATTGATATGAAGATCTCTTTAATTAGGTTCTTTTTTTCCAGTGATTGAGTTTGGCTTAGTTTGTCAAGAGATCTTGCCTACCACTTCAACCTACCAGTTGGGTTGAACCCGGTCACTTTGTTATATGCAGAGAATTCTTACTGGTTATAACAGCATCAGCAGATCCAAATATATATCAGTCATGAGCATTAAAACTTGTTTTGACAATTAGTAGTTAGCCTGGAATATAGATGGATGAGAAAAAGAAAGAAGAAGGAGAAAAGGAGGTGAGTAAGTCATAAGAGGAGAGAGAGATAACAGAATAGATAGGAGTTTGATCTCTGTTAGAGGTATTTCTATAGATGGAGTAAAGGATTAATGTTGAGGGTGTTTGAGAGAATATTTGTTGAGGCAGGAGGAGGGATAAGGATGAAGGGAAGTATAATGAGAGATTGAAGGAGGCTGTGAGGTTGTTGGAACCTGTTGATATATTTGTAGTTTTCTTTGGATCCTCAAGCTTAACAGCACAATTTTGTTAAGCATTGCTCCAATGTGACTATGAATGGTTCCATTCAAGTTAAAGCACTGGTCTGTTCCTATTCTCTGATATATATCACATGAAAGGTGAAACAGAAAAAAGGTAAGAAAAGGGGGTGGGGAAATGAGAAAGAACAAATTAAAAAGAGGGAGAAAAGAACTTTTAGAAAAGAACAAAATAAAGAAAAAACTTTTTTTCTTTTTTCCTTTTTTCTTTTTGTCTTTTTGAGATGGGGTCTTGCTATGTAGTGCAGGCTGGACTTGAACTCACTTTGTAGCCCAGGTTGGCCTCAAACTCACAGTGATCTTTCTGCATCAGGCTCCCAAGTGCTGGGATTACAGGTGTGCACCACCACGCCCAGCAAGAAAAAGCTTTTTTTAAAGAGAATAAAGCCAAAAAAAATAAAACAGAATAAAGCTAATAAAAATAAAACAGTGAAAGTGATACATGACTTCAAAACAAGGTAATAGAAAATCAACAATGACTATCATAATGCCTCTTGTTATTCTCAAAATAACTGCCCATACCATCAGGCATAATAAAATCAAACAAAACAGAACATAATAAAACCAATCAAAACAAAACAATGAAAGTGATACAGGACTTCAAAGCAAAATAACAGGAAATCAACAATGGCCACCATAATGCCTCTTGTTATCTTCAAAATAGCTACCCATGCCATCAGACATAATAAAATCCAACAGAATAAAACCAAACCAAACAAAACAATGACAATGATGCAGGACTTTAAAACAAGATAATAGGGAATTAACAATGGCTACCACCTTCAGAAGGAAATAGTTGCTATACTGCATATTGTTATACTCTAAATAGATGTAAAGCCAATCAAGCAATACAGGCATTAAGCTGTTTTTTCACTTCAGTAGCGATCATCTCAGCCTGTGTTTCTCCAAATCATTCAGTTGCTTTTGAGGGGTGAAGGGGTCTCAGCATGTCTTGTCTCCCAACCGACACACTAGCTGGCTCACAGGAAGGGATTGTCCTGCCCACAACTGCTGCTGGCTCACAGGAAGGGGTTCAAGAAAAAAACCTTAAAAAGTAAAAGTAAAGTAATATTGATAGAGAAATAAGAACAGAAGAAAAGAGAAAAAAGCCAAAAAGAACCCAGAACAGACAAGCAAAGAAACAAAAACCCAGCCCAGCCTATGGTGCACAGCCCATGCCACAGGTCTCTGTGCACTGCTGCCACAGGTCACTTGCAGGTTCCTGGGCCACTGATCACATCACGGGAGTGTGCCCACCGCCCTCCCTCAGGCCCTCTGGGGCTGTGAGCCTTCCGGGGTTGTGGCAGCTACAGGCCTGGGGGGTGCCGTCCAATGGCCCAGCACCTCCCCTGATGAGGACGGAGAGGGCATGAGGTAGTTTGAGGAATCCTGGTTCTCCATCAGCTTTTCCAGGCCCTTCCTACTCCACTGCCCAGTTGCCAGCAAGTCCTGGTGGGCAGCCGCTGGTCTGCCCCACCCCCACCCCGACCCCGACCCTGACCCTGACCCTGATCCCCCCACCGCCCACTAGCCTCCCTGGCAGGATGGCCCCAGTGCGGACTCACTGGCCCAAGCAGGACTGCAGTGCCGGCTCTCGCGCATACCGCATCTGCCCACCTCTGAGCTAAGCACGGGAAACCATGCGTTTTGCCGGCTCTGCCTACCCACTTTCCTGGGCCTGTGCAGTGGCGAGGTCCTTTGCTCAGCTTTGTCGAGCACACCCCTCGTGGGCAGTGGTGGGACACCAGGTGTGCAGGGACTGAGTGCTCCAGTTGGACAGCCTGGTTCTGCGCCTGCTGGCCTTTGCTTCCTCCCGCTGTAGCACGGGCCTCTTCACCCCTGGGCGGCACAGGCCTGACAGCAGCCCAGGTGTATGATTCAGTTCAGAGGATTGTCTTCCGGGTTGATGTCCACCTGGGCATGACTGTGTCCCTGCCAGACACCTGCAGGAACACCTGTACTGTCCACATGTGGCCTCCCTCCTCGCACACTGCCTTCCCTGTCTCTTGGGAGCAGGCCTCTCTGGAGAGCTCTGTGAAAAAGGAAAGAACCTCAACCCCTATCTCACATCATGTAGGAAAAACATGACTCATGGTTTCAATGTAAGACTATGAATCATGGTTTCAATGTAAGAGTATAATTCCTGGTTTCAACTAGTGTAGCAGAAAATGCCCACCCTTTAGGGCTTGACCTTTTTATAAGAATTGATTCCTTGTCAGTACCCATCCAACATTAAATAAATCTGCCTCCAAATCGTGGATGTTGTTTCAGTGTTTCTGTTGCAGTAGCACTAGTGCTGTATCATTTCTAGGAAAAACATAGAAGGAAATCTTGGTGATTTTGAAATACCGAATGGGACAAAAATAGGGACTATTAAAGTAAAAAATAGCACGTCATCAAAATTTTTTTTTAAAAGTTTGTGCTTTAAAAGACTATGTAGGAGCGGGGGATATAGCTAAGCGGCAAAGCACCTGCTTGGCAAGCACAAGGTTGTGAGATTGACCCCTGGTACTGAAAAAAAAAGACTATGAAAATTTAAAAAAAAACAAGTCAGAGATTGAGAAAGCAATATTTGAAAAAGATTGGACAAAAGACTCATCTGGAATATATATTTTTAAAACTCTTATAACACGTTTGTTAAAAAAATCAATCCAGTTTACAGCATATTCCCAGAAGAAGTGAAATCATCATACCACAGTGATATATGTGCACCCATGTTTATAGCAGCACAATTTGTAATAGCCAAATCTTGGAAACAACCCAAATGCCCATCAATTGGGGAATGGATAAAAAAGATGTGGTACTTTTATACTATGGAGTACTACTCAGCTATAAAGAAGGATCACATTGAGGCTTTTATAGGCAAATGGATGCATCTTCAGACCATACTCATAAGTGAAATAAACCAAACTCACATGTGTAAACACCACATCATCTCCCTAGTGTAAGATACTGAAAGACTCAATAAGATACAAAATTCCTGATAAATGGGGAAGAGGTTGTGAAGTCCAATGGTGCTTTTATTCTTTGATTTGATTGGTTTAAGTCCCTTTCCTACTATTTGATTGCAATATGTGAGAAGATAGGAACAGCTCTTTTAAAAAAATGGGCCATTACAGTAGCCATTGTTGGTTTCTTGTTGTCTGACTTGAAGGCCTGTAATGCTCTTTTGTTTTATCTGGTTTTATATTACTTTGTTTTGTTTGAGTTTATTGTCTGTAAATGTATGAACAACCATTTTGAAGAAAGCAAGAGACACTAGGGTAACCATTGTTAATCTCCTGTTGTTTTGTTTTGAAAACCCATATAGCTTGCAGTGTTCTGTTCTGAAATGCTATATTATGTTTGACTCTATTCTGTTTTGTTTTGTTTTGTTCTCTTTAAAATAAAAAATAAAAAATCAATCCAGTTTAAAAATGAACACTTATCTGGGCATGTCTGTAGTCCCAACTACTAAGAAGTTTAAGGTCAGCCTGGGCAACTTAACAAGACCTCATCTCACTTAAAAAAAAAAGACAAAAAAAAGACAAAAAACAAACAGCACTGGAAAGGACATCAACATCATTAATCATCAAGGAAATGGAAATTAAAACTATAAGGAGATACTTCTGTACATCCACTTGAATGTCTAAAATGAAACAACTGACTGAGCCAAGTGCTAGTGAAAATGTGGATAAACCAGAATTTTCCTACTGCTGAGGAAATCTTAAATAATTCAATCACTTTGGAAAATTTAGTAGTTCTCCTAAAAATTTAAACATAAACTTATCACATGATCCAGACTTTCTACTCCTTGAAAATTACTCAAGAGAAATGAAATTTTTGCTTTTACTAGTACATGTTTGTGGTATATAATGTTTACATTCACTGCAAGGAATTGGTGCATGGACATAACACATTTTAATTCTTTTTACATCCCCTTCTCATCATCCCTCTTGCCTACCTCCATCTCTTGGTCCCTTTCCCATTTATGAAAGATGTATCTACCTGATTACTATTATCTATCTTTTATTTCACCCTTTGATTTATTTCTCCTTTGGATTTCTCGGATAGGACAGACCATGCTATATTAAAGCTTGTGTATCTAATTTTAAAAATAAAAGTATTTGTGTATACATAGGGTTTATACTTGAGCCTTCATGGCAGTTTTTTGGGTTTTTTTGTTTGTTCGTTTTTTTGCAGCACCAGGGATTGAACTCATGACCTTGCACTTGCCAAGCAGGCGCTTAGGCCACTGAGCTAGATTCCTGGCCTTTGTCTTTTTGAGACAGGGTCTCACTATGCTGTTCAGGCTGGCCTTGAGCTTACTTTGTAGCCCAGGCTGGTCTCGAACTCACAACGATCCTCCTGTCTCAGCCTCCTGAGTGCTGGGATTACAGGCATGAGCCACTATGCCTGGCTGGCAGCTTTATTTGTAATAGCTAAAAACTAAACACTTAAATGCCCTTTAATAGTTAAAAAAAAACAAAACAAATTGTTTTATAGCTACATACTTAGTAACAAACACATAATGACAAAGATGAATCTCACAATACTTAGAGTGGGTGAAAAGCTAAATCCCTCTAACAAAGAATATATTGTACGATTCCATCTATACAAAATTCTAGAGAATGTCAACTTACTAGTAGGGACAGAAAGATCAATGGGTGCTTAACAAGGTTGGGTAAGAAGTGAGAATTGATCGCAAGAAGCAAACTTTAGGGTGATGGATATGTTCACTGTCCTAATTGTGCTTGTGCCAGTCACATCCAGAGGGGGGCCTTCGTTATCCACATCCCGAATTCCAGCATCGCACCCCTAATCCACATTCACACACCCTAATCCAGCAACCTTGTCAACGCCCCACCTCTGCGCCCAGGAGGCTTCGGGGGTCTCGAGATACAACAGTTGCCCTGTGTGACTGTGCCTGCTGCCAGAGATAGAATATTGAGCAAGGTATACAAAAATTATTACACAAGAAGCATTTGTTGTGGTTTTGTGGGTTTTCTTAGCTCAAGGTGGCAGGCGAAATTGCTTGCATATGTTCCTAGGACAAAGGCTTATCATTCTGTGAATTATAACCTGGGGATATTACAAATCAAGAATAACACCACACTTGTCATATTGAATTACTGTCCACTTCCAGCAGTCTGCTCTGCACTCTTAAAAGGCCATCTCCCTAAATCATTTCTAGACACGAGAATCAATGATGTTAATACAATCACTCCTGTTTGTGGAGTCAGCATTTTCCATGTCTACTGTAAGACTCATTTAAGATGAAGACAGCACAAAACCAGAAACTTGAAAGGGATGGGGAGATCCAGATTCCAACCTCAGTTTTGGGACCCGCACCTGGAGCACCACATTCCATCAGTGATTCAGGGATGCTCTGCTGTCATCTGTGAAATCAGTGAGGTCTGAGTCCTTTGAATACTCTGAAGTTGAGAATCAATGTGTCATCCACACGTAAGTAGAATCTGCTATAATTTATTCTCCAAACCAGAACACTGTCAAAAGCACTATTCATAATTATGCTGGAGGAACAGGTATACCCAAAGACTATCCTGGACATTTCAGGACACAGTGTAAGTACGATGACAGTGTGGTATGGGGGTTGGGGCCATGATTCTCTATGACCACCATGAGGCTTCGTGGGCATTCTGAATGCTAGCTCAAAGACTAAAAGAAACTTCTATCAGCCCACTGCTGATCAGAACAATGAAGGTGTCTAATGAATTTTACTTGTTTAAATATTATGAAATACTTCATGCAAACAGAAGATTTACAAATTATGTACAAGCTATAAAGAATAAAATAAAAATTGAATGCTTCATAAACTCACTCCTAATCACGTTCCCCTTTTATTATAAATATTAAAATAATAATTAACCCGCCATAAACTTCCCTCAATTACATCCTCTCCCACTTCCCTGGAATATATCATTTGTCATAGTTCAGATCTAAAATGTTCCCCCAAAGTCGCTGGGTCATAGTGAGGTTTTCAGATGGTGATTAAATCTCGGAGTGAGAGGGCTGACCTCGTAAGAGGACAGACCCTGGAGGAGCCCAGAGCCAACTGCGCGGTTTGGAGGCAAGGTAAGAGGAGGGGTCCCCAGGAGCATGCACAGGAGGGACATCTCTGGCTCTGGCTCTTTCCACTATCTGCTTAAGGCCTGCATGTGGAGGATCATGAGGTCGGCAGCCTTGGAGCCAGCCAGCCACTGACTTAAACCTCTGAAATCGTGAGCCAAAGAAATCTTTTCTCCTTTACATTGCACAACTCAATATTTTGTCCCAATGATGGGAAGGTTAACGAATCATTATTGTGATTTTGAGTTTATTGTTCCCTTGATTTTCTTTGTAATCTACTGGACGTGCTCTCTCAAATACATTGTTTAGTTTTTTGTTCGGTTTTGGTTTTCTGCAGTGCTGAAGATTGAACCCAGGGCCTTCCACATACTAGGCAAGCACTCTATCACTGAGCCATGTCTCCAACCTTTGTATGGAAACTGAGTCATTCTTTTTTTTTTAATTTAAATGATTATCTTTCTTTTTCAGGTACCAAGAATGGAATTCAGGAACTCGCACTTGCCAAGCAAGTCCTGAACCATATCCCAAGCTCCCACAGAGTCCTTCCATACGTATTTTTCTTTGAGTTTTTGCCTACCATTTTTATTTTTCATGAATCAGCCACATTATCAGCTACATTGTTGCTATTTCTCTCCTTTTTAGTACTCCATAATATTCCATGACACATAATTTATACATTGTCCATTGTTTTCTCTAAATAGTCTTGTCCGCATGAAGCTGGTGTTTGGACACTAGCTTCTCTAAGGATGTGCCTGGGCGAGGCGGTTGTAGAATGTGAACATTTTCAAATTTTCTAGAAGATTCCAAACTACTGTCTAAAGTTATATCAATCCACACCCCCCACAGCAATGTGAAACAGCCCCTCCTGCTCCATATCCCTGCAAAGTGTAGACCTTTCCAAGTTCCTCAAATTGGTGAGTTTAAAATATTATCTCATCTTAATCAAGTGATCAAAGTTAACATCGATAATGAGACAGCTTGTAGAATGTACTGGACAGAATACAGACACAGAAGAGCATTCCTACCAGAAAGAAAGAAGCTGAATGTGCTCATCAGGAGACAGAGGAACCCAAACTGAGGGATGTTCTATGAAGTTACTTGCCTGTAATGTTCACAAAAGCCTGGATGATGCAAGCCAAGAAAAGACAGGAACTGTTTGAATTCGAGAAAGGGAAAAAGACAAAAGACAAACTAAATGCAAGGTGTGGCTCATAGCTATGTATTTTTCTATAATCAACCTTGTTGGGACAATTAATTAAACTTGAATAACAGTCTGAGAATTAAATGATAGTAAGTTATCAACATTAATTTCCTACGTTGGGCTTCCATTTGTAGGAAAATACTCTTGCTTGTATTGAGTATAAATGAGAAGTTTGTAAAATTTAATTTTTCTCTAGATAAATAATGTCCCAGTAGAATTTATTGATTAGCCCATGCCCTCCTCACTGATGTCAATGCTATTGCAATGAACTTGTTTTCCACTCATATTGGGTGGGTCTATTGCTGGCAGTGATTCTGTTGAACCATAAGATCATTTTCTTTGCTAGAAAACATTTTGATGCAAAAAAATTAAATGCCATTTGTAACTAATTTGTCATGAGGCTACCAGGTCTCAGAAGTGCTTCCCCTCACCCTCCCTTCCCTTATGTCCTACATGCCAACCACCAAGAGACTGTGCTCTGTCTCTCTCATGCACACACATGCACACACACACACACACACACACACAGCCTGTGACCCTGATACCATTTCTGAAGCAGCAGCTCTGTTCCCCTGTCTTCTCCATACACATCGTCAGCAAGAAGCAAGACCTTGGCACCTGCCTACAGCTTTCTCCATTACAATTTCCCGGCTACTTCGTTTCTGACCTTTGCTAAGATTTTCTATGTTTGGAAATCAAACATCAGACAGCTCCTTTCTTAGCATCTTTGGAAAGAGCTGGTAGCCATTGGTTTAAAATATTGCCCACTAGTAAGGGAAGCTGTGAGCAAGGAAAAGAGTACAGAGGCCTCTTCCATGGAAGCCCATATGCCCTGGTGCAAAAAAGAGGGGGCTCGCATTAGGGATTCGCTAACAGCCTAAGGAATGGCTCTCTAGGTTTGGCCTCCTGACCAGCTGAAGCAGCATTGTCTGTAAACTCATTAGAAATGCAATTTTTAGGACACATTCAGACTTACTGAATCACAAACTCTGGGACAGTGCCCAAAAATCCATGGGTTACTTTCTAATCTTCTCTGTACTTTCTGTTCTGAGGTCT
>RJWT010009266.1:0-25366 GCA_004365215.1 Cuniculus paca
TGTGGAGCGCACTTCTTTTCCTACTTCAATCGGCCCACACTCACTTTGAAGAGCACATTTCTTTTCCTACTTTTAATATCTTTAATAAATGTGAAACATTACTACCTTTTAAAAATTTTTTACAAATATTTTGTTTTCAATTGGAGTATTTTTGCCAAGAATTTTATTTATGCATTTTTATTGTGATAAAATACATATAACATAAAACATACAATTTTAACCATGGGAGGAGATTCTGGGGATTAAATCCAGAGCCTTATGCTCACTGAGCACATGCTCCGTCACTAAGCTACACTGCTAGTACCCCTGTATTTTAACTATTTTTAAGTGTACAGTTAATTGTCGTTAAATATAGTCACCACATTGCACAACCACCATCATCGCCCTCTTCCAGAACATGAATCTCAAACCGAAACTCTGTGCTCATCAAACAACTCCAAATTTCCGTCTTCTCCTAGCCCCTGGTAACCTCTACTCTACTTCCTATCTCGATGAATTTGATGAGTCTAAGTACCTCGTATACACTAAGGGTTCCTTGTAAAAGTGGAATCTAGATTATTTCACCTAGCGTATTGCTTTCAAGTCTCATCCATATTGTAGCATGTATTAGAATTTCATTCCTTTTTAACTTTTTATTGTCATAAAATACACCCAACATAAAATTTACCTCTTAGCCATATAAGTGCACAGCTCAGTAGCATTAAGCACATTCGCATTATTTTGCAACCATTACCACCATCTATCTGCCAGAGCTCTTCTCATCTTCCCACACTGAAACTCCAGATGCATTAGTTGGTAACTTCTCATTCTTTTCTGTGCTCCCCCAGCCCTGGAAACCACCATACCACTTTCTGTCTCCATGAATTTGACTCTGTAGATACTTCATATAAGTGGAATTAAACCATAGTTGTTCTTTTTTAACTGGCTTTTATTTCACTTTTCACTTAGCATAATATCTTAAAGATTCATTCATTTTGTAACTTATAAAAGAATTTTCTCTTTTTTATGCATCATTTGAAAATTAATGCAAATTCATATAAAATCTTGTTTGTGGTATGTGTATGTGTGTGTATTTATGTATGTTTAATCTAGGGGAAAGAGAATTTTCTCTTTTTAAAAAGAGTAACTATTTCACTTTATTTATATACTACTTTTTGTTTATTCATTCTTTAGTTTTTTTAGTGTAAAAATGCATTTTGGGGGGATTCTGGCACTTATAGCAATCGATTAATATTATAAAAAAGTTTTCTTTACTTTCTTCTACAATGGGTTATAGTTTATTTTTTTTTTATTTTTATTTTTTTTTTTTGTGGCACCGGGGATTGAACTCACGACCTTGTGCTTGCCAGGCAGGCACT
Organism: Cuniculus paca; assembly: GCA_004365215.1. Taxonomy (NCBI): domain Eukaryota; kingdom Metazoa; phylum Chordata; class Mammalia; order Rodentia; family Cuniculidae; genus Cuniculus; species Cuniculus paca. The sequence continues at coordinate 1,359 of RJWT010009266.1, forward strand.
TAGGCCGCTGAGCTAGATCTCCGGCCCTTATAGTTTATTTTTTAAATTATTTTTTTATTTGAGCCAAGTGTGGTCACACATATCTGTAATCCCAGCACTCTGGGTAGCTGAGGCAGGAAGATCACAAGTTCAAGGCCCACTTGGGCAACTTAGCAAGACCCGGTCTCAAAACTTAAAAACAAAAATTTAAAAGGAGGAGATGTAGCCCACTGGGAAAGCCCTGGGTTCAATCCCCAGTGCCATAAAGATAATAAGTAAAGTAATTAATTTCAAAACTTTACACTTAAAATTTTGATCCACCAGAACAAAATTTCAAATTTATTCTAGTATAACACATGAAGTTAGAAACTAACAAGGTTGAGTTTTCCAAAAGGCAGATTCTGAAGCAGATTGCATGTAGGAAGAGTTTGCTGCTCCATGCATCTTTAGGGAGTAAAGAAAACAAAATTGGACAGAAAGGGATGAATGGAGGTGCAGTGTCAACAAAACTGTCAGCCAGTTCTATAAGTTCTGGACCTGGAATTTTGCTTCAGAATTTTCTTAAATTGAGGGGAAGCGAGCAGGCTTTCATACCCCAGGATAAAGTAGGCATTAGATATGAGCAATCCCTGGGATACAATTTGGGGCAAAGTAGTTTTCTTTGGTTGAGGACAATTTTCTTTTTTTTTTGTACCGGGGATCAAACTCAGGACCTTACGCAAGTCAGGTAGGCATTTATGCTGCCAAGCTATATCCCCAGCAAGAGAATAATTCTTGAGGAGGGACTCATCCTCCAACAGTACTGACCTGCAATGGTACTGATCCCAGAGAAAATCAGTAGGTTGATCCTGAACAGGGACTATGGGTGGCAGGCCCCTGTGTCTGCTGAACTGTCTCTAATAATGCTTATTGACTAATGCATCTCTGCGCCACTTTTATCCAGCACAAGATTCCATATGCATTTGGGTCCATCCCTAGACTTCTCCATCTATTTGCTCATTTGTCACTAATACACTGCACTGTGTTAAAAATTGCAATTCTGTTAAAATATGCTTTAATATTTAGTATGTTTTTATCTTTAATATTTCATATACTTGTCCCTTCTCTTTAACTTCCAGCTGTTCCTGGTCATTTTTACTGGCTTATTTTTCTATGTAAAATTTTAGGTTAGCTTGCTACTTAAATGAAAAAAGGGTGGCTGGATTAAATTTATAGATTTATTTGAAAAGAAGAGGTATTTTTATGATGTCATCATTGTCTCCAAGAATATGCTTTGACTTTCTGTTTGTTCATTTATCTTTTGTGGTGTTCAGTTGTGTTCTATATTTTTCTTGAGATAAGTATGCATCTTCTGTTAAATTTCTAATGTATATTTTATCTTCTTAAGACTTCTGTGAGTGGGATATTGTCTATATATTTCCAACTCATTATTTGTATATACGATAGTAAATTATTTCTGAACAGAACCACCTTACTGCATTCTCTTACTGTTGATAATAGTTTTTTAAATTGATTATCTTGTACTTGTCAAGTATACAGTTATGTCACTTAAGGTAATGATATCTTTATCTCTTCTTTTCTAATTTGGGGGGAGGGGTTTGGGACACGTTCTCACTATATAGTTCAGGGTGGCCTCAAATTTGTAATGATCCTTCTGCCTCAGCCTCCCAAGTTCCGGTATTATAGGTGTGTGCCACCACACCTGGCTACTTTTCTAAATATTAAGCCTCTAATTTTTAAATTTTGCTTCAATTAAGCACAAGATTTTGTTTTGAGCCAGACTCCCACTGTGTACTCCAGGGCAGCCTTGAGCCTGCTATGGTACTCCTAGGTTGGCCTTGAACTTATGATCTTCCTGTCAGCTTTCTCTGTCCTGGGATTACAGGTGTGCACCACCATGCCTGGAAAATCCAAGATATTTTAAAACACTAAAACTATGCAATAGCTAATCTTGATTGTTAACTTGATTGGACTGAGAAACACCCAGGAAATTAGTAAAGCAGACTTCTGGGTGTGTCTGCGGGTGTTTCCAGCAATGACTGCGTCATGAGGGCTCTAATGTCATCAGTGAGTTCATTCATTGATAAGATTATACTTTGATGGCATGCTTGGGAGGTGATGAAAATAGGAAGTGGGGCCTGGATGGAGGAACTGGATCATGGGAGTGGTTGGAACTGAGGACCATATCTGGTCCATGGCCCCTTCTTCTTGTTCTGTTTTCTCTTGTTCTGTTATGAGGAAAGAAGCTCTTCTCCACCACCCTCTCCTGCTATGACATTTCTATCTTGCCAACCATGGAATCCAACCTCTGACACTGAAATAAATCTTTTCTCCTTTAAGTTGTTTATGTCAGGCATTTTATCCCAGCAATGGAAACCTGACCAATACAAATCCTAAAACACATGATTCACAATAAGCTCTTTTTACAGCTGTGTTTACTAATATAGTCTTATAATTACATGGTTATAATCCTCCTAGTGCCAGTCTGCATCACTGAATTATGACCTTCCTTGAGGTCAGGAACTATTATTCCCCTTTATATCTCCAACAGTTAGCTTAGTTTCTCTATAAATGTTTGTTGATAATTTAAACAAAAATCCAATAACTAACCCTAAGTAGATTAAAATAACCATCATTTAAAAGTGTCTACTAGTGTCATCTGGCATTAATGTTAACTACTTTATTTCTCTTAAAAATTTTCAGGTCCTGGTATATAATATGACTTTTTTCTTGGGTTATAGCATCTTCTAATCTCAGTCTAGTTCTCAGTTCTGCCAGCTAAGTACCTGGTCCAGATACCAAACAACTTTCCTCTATCACCAAACACCATCTGCTCAAGATTAAGTGAACTGTGCCACTCAGTTTTCAGTGCTCTGGAAACCTGGACAGTTGAAGACTAGGAGCTCCAGTGGAAGGCAGAAATAATGTGTGTACTTCCAGATACTGGGTAGCACAGCATGAAGGGGACTGAAATCCTTCTGATCAGCTTCGATCTTTGGTTTCTGTTATTCTCAACATTATACTCAAAAAAAAAAGGAATAAAAATAAAATTTGCCCTACTTTGAGGTCTTTTGAATTTTTAGTGATCCAAAACATTTTCAATGAATGTACCACTATGTCCAGCTAAGAATTATTTTTTTTAAAAATGATGCTACCTCAACTGAAAGGAGAGTTATGCCACCACTAAAATGTAATTATGATGATTATGTAATAATTCGTGACAATAGCACTTTATGACATAGCATCAAGTTAAAAAAAATAAACACAATCAGTGACTGGAGATGTCACTCTGTGATAGAGTGGTTACCTAGCAGGCATGAGGCCCTGAGTTCAATCCCTGGAAACACGCAAAAACAAAACACAATAATACAACTACACAAAGACGAGAAAGGCCAAGACAGAGAGAAAAGAAGTAGAGAGAAATAGAAAAAATAAATTATATGTATTAGGGAGATGCAAGAAACCAAAATATTTCTCCTCAAAATTTAAAGTTCCTTGAGTTGAAAAAAAAAAGAGGGAATTGCTTTTTCTCTGTCTGAAAGCAGGACAGAGATTCACAAAGGTCTTCCTATTCTACTCCCACCCTTTTCCATAAAGAAAAGATGGAAATTCTTGGTAGCACTTACTTACCTGCTCAGAGGTCCCAATGCTGGAGAAATCTGGAAATAGACTTTCTCCTCATAAATTTACCTTCCCACACTTTTACTATCTCTAAAGCCTGGTGCTTTCCTTTCCTTTCCTGTCACCTGTATATAATTTATTTTTCTTTGCTAAAATACTTTTTTCCAGGGCTGGGGATCTAGCTCAGCGGCCTAAGCGCCTGCCTGGCAAGCGCCAGGTCGTGAGTTCAATCCCCGGTGCCGAAAAAAAAAAAAAAAACTTTTTTCCAGTACCAGGGTTTGAACCTAAGGCCTTTGCACTGAGTTACATCCTCATACTTTTTATTATTTCTTATTTAGAGACGGGGTCTCACTAGGCCACTAAGTTGCCCAGGTTGGCCTCCCACTTGTGATCCTCTTGCCTCAGCCTCCCAGAGTGCTGGGATTACAGGCATGCACTACCATGCCTAACTCTGTTAAAATACTATTTAAAGCAAACTCTTAAAATACTGGCTAAAGTCATTTTTCTCTAATGTGATGTATGCAGCAAGCATTTAAAACCTTGCTCACTTTTTTCTTGTTAATCTGCCTTTAAGTCTTCTAAGTACAAATTTATAGATTGAAGAAAATTATAATTTTTTCCCATTAGTGGTGGAATTGATAGAATTAAAAACTGTTGCAGTTTTTTGAGGATCCTCCAAAGGTGGAGATTTCTAATGCAAAAGGATTTCTAAGGAGCACCCCCGGTATTGGTATTTGTGGTGATGTAATGAAGCAAACATGGATGGAGGGGAACATTTGACTTCCATGCAATTCCACTCACCACCCCTCAGAGAAGCTGGACTGACCCTGGGAAGTAGGGTTGATTGACAGTGAAGCAGCTTTCTCCAGCCTGGTGGGCAGCTTTCTCTGGGGGACCTTGTAAGGAAAAGGCCAATGCGAAAAGCTACAGTATTCACCACTACAGCCGGTCTGAAGTCTTTCCATTATATTCATTATCTCCATCTTCCACCACGCATAGTAGAGTCTCCACACACTTTGGGCTCAGTAACTCTCCCAGGTGAGATGACCCAGACTTTTATGTCCTAGGGGCCTGCAGTCCTGCTCAACTTGCTAGTCATAGGCTCTTGCTCCTGCAAAGGAATACCAAGTAAATCACCTGGAGTCAAATATATTCTTCCATGTCCCCATTCTATAATAATAGCCCTATCTCCTCCAGATGGTTGGGGTCAGTTATCCCTTCAAACTGTCATTAGCATGAGCCTTGCTTTAGTGGTGATGGAAATTAAAACTAAAGCAGCAGTATGAATTCACAGGTAAAATTGGAATGTAAGAGAAAATAAAGGGGAGTATAACTCTGACAAAGATCAAGTCAGTCCCCTAACAAAGGGAAGTAAGGGAAAATAGGGAAAAGCTTCAGTTTAAAAAACTGAAGGGACATGGATATGAAGAGATAGATCAGATTGGTCTGTTCACAGAAGAACCCACTCACCTTCCCACAGTTTTCTCATCTCTGCAGCCTAGTGCTTTCCTTTCTTTTCTTATCACCTCTCTATAATTTATTGTGCTTTGCTAAAATACTGAGTTTTGTGGGGTTCAGTGGGATGAGTTCCAGTCCATCATTATCTAAGTCCTGGTTTTGCAGCTCTAGAGGAATCTTTATGGTTTGAGCAGTGATTTGGTTCCTATGAAATGATTGTCTTTATGCCAGATTCAGTCATATGAGTCTCTGCTTTTCCTGGGACCCAGGTGACAGCAACTGAAGACTTCTAGATGTCACTCCAAAGAGAGGTCTGGAACTGGATGTTATGAAACCTGGCAATCAGATACCTCTTGTAAATTCCAAGACTTTCTTTAGTTACTCTATCTTGATGTTCTCCATCTTGAAGAAAGAAGAAACAGGTTAGGTAAATTTAGTGCCAGTAAACCTTATTTTGCCAACTTCTCCTAAATGATTAGTATATCTATATCAAAAGTTTTAAGGTAATAAAGGATAAAAATGAAGGTCAAGCTTTTTTCTAGTTTTAATTACCTATATAACTTATCAGGAGGCTCAAGGGAAGAGTTATGGTTTTTAGCAGAAACCACTCTAAATTCTGGACTTCTCAGAAAAAAACAGAAATTGTGCTTTTAGTGAATCACAGGTTAAGGGCCCAGGAGTTTGTTTCCTGTACTATGGTAGTATCTGACTATGTCAAGAACAGCAACTTCTTTCCATGCCTGCTGATTTTTTGGCATGAAGAACATTAAGTGACTGAGTAACCAAAAGCACTTAAAATTGAAGGGGATTCTTGCTATGTACCTATGTAGAACATTCTCTTCCTTAAAGCCAATATCTCTAAACTTGCAATTTCAGAGTAACAGGACAGAAAGCAAAAATTTTCCAGTTGGGTCCTTGAGCATGCAGATAAGCAGAGCCACATCTACTGCTGCCCCTCCATTCTCAGAAATATAATTCTACCTATAAAGAGCATCACATCATAGAATTATTATGTATAGTGATTTTTGACTTAGGGTATGCTTGGTGGCACCTATAAAAGCCATTCAATTGTTCATCTATCCACTGCAGAATAGAATAGGGTGAATTGATCCATGGTCATGCACACACTGTCAGACCTCATATGCTGTAGTATCCTTTATTCCAATGTGATCTTTTGCAAAATTTCCTTAGCAAATTAAACACTCCGTAAGACTTTGGATCATAGTGCTATCTGGGCCCCTGAACACAGGAAAGGCACTTTCAGGGTGGAATATTTATTGATTCAAATAAAAATGAATTGTCCTTCTTACTGAGGTAGCCAGAGACCACCAGGTAGACAAACAGCAGATGAACTCCTGGCCCTTCACTCAAGACCTGTTACTCATTAAAAGTATGATATGTATTCTTCTCCACCCCCTCATGTTCCCAAATAATCTTACTAGCTTCAAAAACCAGGTACATCATTGGAGCCAGGATGCCTTCACCACAGCATCTCCAAGAATAATGTAGATGAAGCAATGCACTTGAGATTCCTCTTGGAAATCCAGGAGCTATTTTTTCTCTTCTTATTTCCAACAAAACTCTCCTAACTGCCTCCTTTGGTTTATAACTTCATTCTTTGACATTTGCTGAACCATCAACGTGGTACATCCACTAACATCTGGGAACTCATACAGGGATCCGAGATTAATAGAAAGATGTTAAATTCCAAATGGTCATGCAGACGAAGCCAATGATGAATATACCAAACTCCTTTTAACAGGGTCGACCAGATCAACCTTCTGAAAAGAGTCCATGCCTGCTGAAACATGATGTCTATCAGAGACTCCTTAGATTAGTTCTCTGGGGAAAGTTCCCTACTGCCATCCCCTCTGCTTCAATCTCTTTCAACATGAAGCAGCTAGATTCGGTCTTTGCCCATTCTCCCTTAGTGGTAGTTAAGGATACTTCTTCAGAGTGGGAAAATGTGGAAAATAGTTAGCATATGAGGGAAGCAGCTAGCTAAGAGAAGGGTCTGAGATGGACATGGATAATCAGCCACACTAATGGAAATTTAAATAATAGTGAACTAGGACCTTGGACCAAGAGTAAACTTCCTCAGGTATCATGTAATCAGTCCACACCCTCCTACCGAGACATGCAGTCACCTGATACTGAGTTGCTGAGTTCTGAGAAAATTATAGTGTGATTTACAGTGTAAAAGATCTATTTTTTCTAAGATCCCAGTTTACTGTAAACAATATGTGAAAAAACTGGGTTAGAAAGCCTGAGTTCCAATTAATCACTTTTTTTAACTTCACAGAGCCAACCATGATAGGTGTCCACCAAACAATTAAGCAATTACTGTGCCCTGCTAACCAATAAGTGACTCTAGATTGAGAGGCCACATTGAAACCTACTCAGGATGTCTCCTAAAAATCCAGGTGCTGTGCTACCTCTTCTGATTTCCAATAAAAACTCTCCTAACCTCCCCCCCCTACACACATACACAAAAAGAATAAGCTAGATGAGAAAATAAAACTCATGGGGATTGAAGTAGGAAGGCTAGGGCAAACTGGACAACCAACTGAGTGGAATGTGTCAGAGTCATAAAAACTCATGTCTAATAAGTTGAGGGAGATGTTTCCTAGAAAGAGAAGACATTTGCAAAACACTTGACCCAAAATGACCCTAAGCTTATGGCTCCTGAGCACCATACATGGGATCAACTAGAAAGCTATACTCTCAATTCTTCATATACATATGGACACAACCAGTCAAAAGAACCATTTCTGATCCTTCATTTATATTTTCTGAGAGGCCAAGTGAGTTTTTCAGTAGGATAATTTACATCTGGCATGATGTCAAGTGGGTTTTTGATAGGACAATTGTTCCAAATCCATATTTACATGAGGAGGAAGCCAGTCCAAGTATTTCAGATATTAAGTCTCCTTCCCTTTATCTTCAAGGCTGCCATAAATCTTTTCACTGCCCAGCTCTCACCCTGTAGAGTGTGTTTTGTTTTCTGTCTTCAATAAATCTATATTCTTGCTGCCTTTTCTGTGTGCCTTGTCCACTCTTTGTTTAGAACAGCAAGGATACCTTATTCAGTAACATTTCTACAGATGCCCCATGTGTTGCTAAGAAAAAGAGAGAAAACTTGTCACTTCCACATTCCTTTCATATCTGTTCCATTTATCACCTTAAAACTTTGGATCAGATCCCTGGTCAGCTGTGCACATAGGCAGATTAATCACATAGGGAGTCTTTCTAAAACTGGTAATGCAAGATTTATTAGCCCTCAATTTCCTAACCTATCTCATCTTTGTTCAAGACTAAGGACACCAAGAGAAGAGATTTTCAGGGCATTCAACTACCAGCTTTTACCCCCTGGAGTGGTGCCTAGAAGTCACTAGTTAAGACGGGAGATTAGGGAGTGGTAAAACTGCTTGGGGTAGTAAGTGTGACATGTTAATTACAAAATCCCAGGACACAGTGTGGACTGGTTCCCTGTACGTAGACTTCTCATGAAAATTCAAGCAGGTTTTTCAATAAGATAGCCTAGACCTGATGTCAGCCTGAGAAGTGGGTGATACAAAGAAGATAATTGCCACTGAGTTTTTGCCACTGTGTTTGCCCTCAGGCTGTAGGGTGGACATCTTTTGCCACTTTTACTAGGCCCAAACTCACTCTGCAAAGCCTTTTTCTTTTCCTACCTCTTAAAAAAACTGTGCTACCATTTGTGCTTGTCTTGACCAATTCTTTCTTTGCTCAGGACAGAAAGAACCTAGGCCTGGCAAGCGTGAGGTGGTGAGTTCAATTCCCAGAACTAAAAAAAAAGAAAGAAAGAAAGAAAAGAAATTCATAAAGAACCTATAAACCACCTCCAGAAGGAGATTTCAGCACCCTAAAACCTGATAACATAGTGATTGCCCTGAACCTGCAATTACCGAGGCTTTCAGCAGAGCCTCTGCAAAATTGAGACTGTCTCCCAAACAGAAACAATCCTCTCACAGAAACCAGTTTGCCTTCTCAAGCCATAAAGACTCTGGAGCTGTGAAACCAGAACTGAGAGAATGATCAACAGACCCTAATCTATCTCAGCAATCTTATTAAAACTGGCCTTTTCCTTTTGTTGAGGGGCAAGTCTGATTTACTTCATCAGAGCTGTGTCTTCAGTTCTTCTCTTAGAGCTGAAGTCCTTCCCTATTTCCTCTTACTTTCCATTAAAACTGTTGTCTGTAAATTTGTGCTATTGCTTCAGTTTTAATTTCCATTATTAGGGAAGCAAAGGCCCATGCTAGTCAGAAACATTACCAGAGTCTTCATTTTTCTCTAGTAAAAAGTGTCCTCTGAGCTTTACCATTGAAAATGGTCATGTTAGATTTTCCAGCTTTATAAATAAATTCACTCAAATATGCTCTATGCTAGGAGATACTTGATTCCTTTTTCCACTGCCTCCAACAAAGGTTCTTGCATTTATTTCTCATTTAGTGTTGACACTACTTTCACCAACTATCTCAGAACCATTCTAAAAGTTTTTCCTAGGGTTCATTAAATTCTATATCCCAAACCGATTTTATGTTCTTCTTCCCCTTTATCCCATTCTCTCAGAATCTAATTCCATGGATTCTCACTCAGTTCTACAGGAACATATTAACCAGGTTTTCAAATCCTTCAAGAAATTCCTCCTTTAGTTGTAAGAATTCAATCTTTTCTGGAGCTTTATTATTTTATGCTTAAGTGCTGATCCTGATCTTCATTTTTATCTGTCCTCCAGCCACAGGAGATCAGAATTACATTCTGCTCTTCCAAGGAAATCTTCTGACTTTTATGTTTAGCTGAGTAATTATTACTCTTAGCCTTTGCTTGTCTTCCTCAAGTGCATCTTTTGCCCCCAGTAAGAGTCATCTTATTCCACTGTCATTAGAATTATTAAATTCTTTCTTGCTGTCCAAATACTGATTCCATTTCCCTAGCCAATGCATTCCTTTCCAAAGCAATCCCATCCCAGAGAGTGTCAACAATAACATTGCCACTGTATGCCCCTCTTCACCCACATCCTGCCTTTAGGGGCTGTTTTCCTTCATCATTCCTGCCATCAAGCACAACAATCTAGGTTTCCTGGAAAGCAAGCCCTGAAGAGATTAACAAGCATGAGGATTACTGGTTTTTCTTAGATAAACATCTGTGGCAGAGTGAAGAAGCAGGACTGGGCACAGAGATGCTTGACTGTGCTACCCATACAATAAGCACTGCAGCCGATCCTCTGAAAGCCTCTGGATGGGCCTAAAAAAACTTTCCCAAAATTGGGAGTGTTGACTAGTGTCACCAGATGTGAGCTGTCCCTGGCAAGAGGAAGTGACCTTTGATGAAGTGCCTCCCTCAGTAGAGGATAATTATTTGCAAGGAGAAGGACTTACCTAGGTGCAGTCAGCTATCAGCCCTTGTGAAGCACACTACAGTACCCTTACAGACAAGGCCAAAATTATAGTAACAGAAATGAATCATTAAAAAAAATTCCTGGCAGACCATGCAGGGCCCAGGAAGAGAAAGAAAAGTCAGATAGCAACTCCCAAGAATCGGCCATACTGGCACTGGGAGGAGCTGATCAAGGATCCAACTAGCCAGCCTTTCCGGTAAGCCGAGCAGGCCATGTGCGACACAGGAAGAGAAAAGTCAGTGTCTCCTGTAAGCCTACTGGCATGGAGGCTGAAAATCACCAAACTCTCTCACCCCATAAGCCACCAGCTGGTTTGGAAGTCAACCTGAGCTGATAGCAACTGAGGTACAAAAAGCAACTGAAGGATTGTATTGTTAGGTTGAATTTACAGGCATGGGGCTGACAGTCTGAGCATGTATAGGGAAGATAACAGTATGCAATATGGTAAATATGGGGGATTTTTTCTGTCTTGTTTTTGAAGTCTAATAATGTTCTCACTGTTTTTGTTTTATTCTTGTTTTATTTATTTATTTATTTGCTTTACTCAATATTCTGTTTTGATTGGTTTTATTCTGTTTTGTTTTGGTATGATTTTCTATAACTGATGGAATGGAAAACTACTGTGAAGATAACAAGATATATTATAGTAGCCATTGTTGTTTTCCTATTACCCTGCTTTGATGTTCTGTAACAATTTCACTGCTGTGTTTTGATTGGATTTATTCTGTTTTGTTTTGTTGGGTTTCACTGTCTTTAAAATAAAATTAAATAGACTTTGGGGAGGGAGAACTAGAATCGTCCTGCCGGAAATAGCACCATGCACAGGCTGCTGCGGGACCTGAACATACAGACCCAAGCCTCTCCCCGTGAGTCAGCATCAGTGTGGACTTTGGGGAGGGACAACTAGAATTGTACTGCTAGAAACAGTGCCATGCACGGGCAGCTGTGGGACCGGGACATCCACAGCTAAGCCTCTCCCTGTGAGTCAGCATCAGTGTTGACTTTGAGGAGGGAGAACTAGACCTCTCCCACCTGAAACAGCCCCATGCACCGACCTCTGCCTGGACCAGCACTTCCAGAGCCAAACCTCTCCCCTTGGGCCCCCACTGGCAGGGGGTTCAGTTAGATCCCAGCTCCTTCAGGCTCGTGGGTTGGCAAACAAAATTGTCAACCCCCTACCCCAAGCAACTGGTGGATCCAGAGAAACACAGGCTCTAGCAATAGTTATTAAGGTGAAATGCAATTGAAAGCCTGTGTTGCTTTGGTGTTTCACTGACCTTGTAGGTCTAGGGCCAGTGGTCTGATCATCTATTCAGAAGATAGCGGTAAGCAGCATGGCATCTAGAAGGGGTCTCCTTCTGAGGGTGGTAGCCATTGTTGATTCCCTATAGCCTCACTCTGAAGTCCTACACTGTTTATTGTTTTGTTGGGTTGGGTTTTATTCTCTTTTGCTTTGTTTGATTATGTTATACCCAGTGACATGAGCAGCTATTTCAATGATAGTAAGATATGTATGGTAGCCATTTTGAATTTATGGTTATCTTGTTTTGTAATCTTTTATTGTATCCATTGTTTTGTTTTTACTGTTTTTATTCTATTCTGTTCTGTTTGATTTTTCCTGTGTCTGAAAGTATCTGTAGCTATTTTGAAGACAACAAAAGACATTATGGTAACTATTGTTGATTTTGTAATGCTGTAAAGTCCTGCATCACTTACTCTGGTTTGTTCTGATTGGTTTTATTCTATTTTATTTTCCTTTGTTGTATCCTCTTTCAATTAAAAAAATTAATTAATTAAATTAAATTTAAAAACATTCCTGATAGAAAATGCCAACACCCTTTGTGTTCATTAGATCAGACTGAATAACTTGTCCTGAGGAATTTTCCCCACCTGAAGAATGACTCAGACCTCCCACAAAACAAATAAAAATCTGGGAGTGGCTTGCTCAGGGAAGCTGCTGCTAAAGTCCACCTGACGTCTCATGTGCCCCATGTATTTAACCTAGACCAAAAGTAGGCAGGTCAGGGTGTGCACGCCTTGTCCTGTAGCAGAACAAGCGGGGAAACATGTACAACCCCAGCAAATAAATTGGGGCCTGTCCACTTCTGCTTTGAAGCTTATTGCTATGCATCACTCACACTAAGAAATGTAAATTTGACTATAAAGGCCTTGAGAAATAACTTACAACTTCACAGAAACCTGATGAAAAGCAAGTTTTACTACACTTAAAAAAGTATACTTTCTAAAAAATCCTATTTGGGCAGCAAATTTCTGGGTCCCATTCATCTGCTGTTGCTCTCTAAATCTCTTTGCCACTGCTGCAAAACCCTGAAAGACTGTACTTCCCATCTTTTGATTTTGTTTCTTTGTCATCTGTATATGCAAAGTAATTTGTGTATGTAAATCAAATTAGTGTTCTCTGGGGTATTTTTTGTGGGCCTTTTCTACTTGCTTTGTTGTGTTCGGATTTGGGATTGTTTTGTTTGTGGTGCTGGAAGGCAAACCAAGGACTTCACTCACGCTACTGAGCTACATCCTTAGCACCTTCTCTGCATTTTAAAATTTTTAAATTTTTATTTCCTCATTACAGTGAGTTGCACTCACAGGGTTTGCCCAAGATATCAGGGCCTGTATGACTCAATGACTATTTCAATCTTCTTTTGGTGTGCCCTCACATACTGCTAACCCAAAAACTGTGTTTCCTAGACTCCTTGCAGCCAGGGTGTCCAAGGACATGATTTAGATTCCACCAGTTAAATACACTCCCAGACTGCTCTGAGGCCACAGCTGAGTAAGTGGGGGTCCAGGCAGGGCAGGAGACAGCCTCTGTGTGGGTGTGGAGCACAGCAACTCCAGCTCTTGAGTTGGTAGTGGTAGAGGCAGTTCCTTAACCAGCAGGTACTTTATAATCGTGGCCACAGCAGCCACTCTCCTGGCAATTTAGTTCCGAGTGCGGCTAGTAATTCAGTCTAGAGTGTACTTCTTCACTGATTCTGTAAGCCAAAGAATGCCTTGCAATTTCCCTGTCTGCCTAAACCAGCTAAGGTGAATTTTGCTTCTGGCAACTGAACCGTGCCTGAGATAATTGAAGAAACATGGACTTTTGAAAGAGGCTGGGAAAAAGAAGTCAGAAAAGTGGCAACAAGACCAACACTGCTACCCTGAAATCAAGGCGAGGTGGAGTTTTAATAAGCGGTCAGCCATAAAATGCTCTAGAGAGGCTGAAACATACAAACAGGAAGTAAATAACTAGGGAAGCCACAGCCACTTTTGATAGAACAGTTTCAGTGGTCTAGTCAGGGAAGATCCATATCACCAGAGATTCAGAAGATTCTTCCACTTTATTTGGATTCAATTTAAGAATCTGAAGCTGACTACATGATTTAAGAGATTATTCCATTGCTTATGATTGTGCTTGAAATATAACATAGCGTCCAATCCAGATGTAAAAATTTGCCTTTTTGCATCATCTATTAAAAGAAGCATTGCCCTTTCCACATGCTGAAGACAAATTCGACCCATGTCTACCACCGTGCACTAAAATAAAGTCAAAATGGATCAAAGATCTAAATATTAAAATAAAACATTAAATCTACTGGAAGAAAAGGTAGGTAGAAATCTTGAAGACGTAGGGGTAGAAGGAGAGTTCCTGAACAAAACCCAAACTACACAAGAGGTACTTCAAAAAATCAACAACTGGGATCTCATCTTATTAAAAAGTTTTTGCGTATCAAAAGAAATCAACAGAGTGAAAAGACAACTCACAGAATGGGAAAAAGTTTTAGCTAACTATCCCTCAGACAAAGGACTTCTATCTAGAACATATAAAGAATTGAAAAAAATCATGTCCCCCAGATTCAAAGACCCAATCCAAAAATGGGCATCTGAGATGAACATGCACTTCTCAGATGAAGAAATACGAATGCCAAATAAATATGTGAAAAAAGGTTTAACATCACTCATCATTTGAGAAATGAAAATTAAAACAACCATGAGATATCATCTCACTCCAGAAAGAATGTCTATCATCAAGAAATCAACCAATAACAAATACTGTAGGGGCTGTGAGGAAAAAGGAACCCTTCTCCACTGCTGGTGGGAGTGTAGACTGATGCAACCACTGTGGAAATCAGTGTGGAGATTCCTCAAAAAACTAAAATTGGAGGTCCCATTCAATCCAGTTATCCCCTTTCTGGGTATTTTCCCAGAACTGAAAACATCTTGCCACAGAGATGTATGTGCATCCATATTTATAGCAGCACAATTTGTAATATGCTAAATCTTGGAAACAACCCAAATGCCCATGAACCTTAGAGTGGATAAAAAAAAAAGTTATTTTTATACAGTGGAGTACTACTCAAGTATAAAGAAGGATAAGTTTGAGACTTTTATAGGTAAATGGATGCAAACTGAGACCATAATCATAAGTGAAATAAATCAGACTTGCATGTATAAACATTGTGTTGTCTCCCTAGTGTAAAAAACTGAGAGTAAATAAGATCCAAAATGTACACAATAGATATTGTGGAAGTCAAGGGGGGAGAATTTGCTTAAAAGGAAAGAACAATAGGAATGGGGAAAAGGAGAAAAGAAGTAAGGAAAAAGATTATATATATGTAATATATATATTATATATATACTAAGTTATATATATATATATATATATATATATATATATATATATATATAACTAACCTCTGTTAGTTCATCAAAAAGAACAGTTTGTACTTTCATTTGATCATTTCTTCGTCGCTAGGGATTGGACCATGACCTTGTGCTTGCCAGGTAAGCACTTAGGCCACTGAGCTAAATCCCTAGCCCTTGTCTTTTTGAGACAAGGTCTCGCTATGCCATTCAGACTGGCCTTGAGCTCACTTTGTGGACCAGGCTGGTTTCAAACCCACAACGATCCTCCTGCCTCAACCTCCCCAGTGCTGAGATTACAGGCATGCATCACCAGGCCAGCCATTTGATCATTTCTTCATACCTATATCTTGTAATCTGAGCAACTACTTTGAAGATAACAATACACAACATATTAATCATTGTTAATGTCCTTTTAAAAAATGGAGTATTGCTTCCCACTATTTTATTTGCTAGTTCTGTAAAATAGTTTTCATTTTTAGAAAGGAACTGATCTTTAGAAAATGGCATACTGCCAAGCGTGGTGGCTCATGCCTGTAATCCCAGCACTTAGAGACTGAGGCAGGAGGATCACTGCAAGTTTGAGGCCAGCCTGGGCTACAAAATGAGTTCAAGGCAAGCCTGAACTGCATAGCGAAACCCTATCTCAAAAAGATAAAAAGAAAGAAAGAAAGAAAGAAAGAAAGAAAGAAAGAAAGAAAGAAAGAAAGAAAGAAAAGAAAAGAAAAAGAAAATGGCATACTAATACCCAACCTGCCTTCCGCACTGGAGGGATGGCATAGGAGATACAGCATAGATTTTGTACTTGCCTAGACCAGGCTTTGGTCCTGATTTTTACTCCCAGTTAGCTGTATGACCTTGGGCAAGCTACCCACACCTAGCTTTATCCTCTGCAACTGAAGTGTAATATTATTAACTTCACAGAATTGTTCTTGTGATTTATTGAGGTATGTGAGGTATTTAGCACAATGACTGGCAAGTAAAAAGCACTCAGTAAATTTTATACTTGGATAAAAATACCTCTTGAAAAATAATGCCTATTACTGATTTCTTCATAAGGTTGCTGGCCAAATGAGATAATGTACAGGAAAGAAAAATGTAAGGTCTATTATTAGGATGAAAATATACCATGTGGAAGGTCACACAGTAAACTAGAAATTCACTGACTTCCTTGGTAATTGGGTATGCTATGGAGTTGGAGGGGAAGACAGGGCCAGCAAGAAGAAGAGAAGGTGAAAATGAGCCAAGTTTTTGCTATTTTCCCCGGAGTAGGCCCTTGTTCCAATAATAGACACTGTACCATAAAGGGGCAGTTTATTAATATAGACCTGTTGGGGAAAAAGGAAGATCTGTGTCTGGCAGAGCTGGGGAAAGTAGATGGAATAAAGGGAGCAGAAAATACATTGCTTGAAGAAGATTCACATATCAAAAACCTCATTCTGGCTGACTTCAATGCCAAACTCTTCTCCCTGCCTGCCCTCCCCTGGGCCTTTGTAGAAAACATGTACAAACTCTGTGCAAAGAAAGAATCCAAAATAGCATAATTGAAAATAAACCATCTTCTTCTGCAAATGAGGAGATCAGAAATCCCTGGAGGGGGCAAGTGAGTTCTTGGCTACCTCCCTAGCCCAGCCCTGACCTTGGTCCCCCACTACCACAAAGAGGTGGAATTAAACTCCATTCTCTCCAGGCTCCTTCCCTTTATTCCTTCTCATAGGAGCACAGCAATAAAAGCACCTACTAGTGGCCAAAGAGGATGCACTAGGGGCACACCCATCCCAACCAGTTCCCCATTCCACCTATCTTTATTCCTGTTGGAAACTAAACACTGCCAAGGAAATGCGTTTTTCACTGTGGATTAATTTTTCAGTTCACAGTGTTCTAATCAGCATCCATCCATCTTTCCTGTTACTTCATCCCAAGAGGTGCAGAATTTAAAGCCTGTTAGAATTTAAGGTCAGGCTGCCTTTTGTAGCTAGAGGCATCTGCTGGCAGCCTAAGGCTTTACTCTCTCTGGAGCTGCGTCAGGGACATACAGGGCTTGGCAGAATGCAGCATGTGGGCAGAGGCAGTGGGACCAGCTCTGCTACCTGCTGAACAGGTGGCAATGCTGGCTGGATCAGTTGGCTAAGAGGGACAGCCTTGGTTCTGGCCCGGGGCAGCTTATAAATCTCTCCTGATTACTAACCTCCAAGACCTCACATGCTATAATTTTCCAAGACAGACCTGTTGTTACACATGCTTAACCTAATAATCACCACCCTGGCCCAGGTGTTCTAAAGAAGTATCATGTAAGCTTGTGCTAAAGAAAACAATAAAAAGATACTTGCCTGGCAAAAACATTGTATACCTTGCACTGCCCTTCACCATCTTCACAGAGCCCCATCAAAGTCCTTGCAAGTCACCAAACTATGTTTATATTGTGAACGCCCTGTTAATAATCTGTGCTCAAATTTTTAAGAGATTATTTAATTATACCCAATTCAATTGAGCGAGTTTGTACATTTATTTCAGCACCTATTCTGTCCCTGTCTCAGCGGGGAAGACACATGAATTAAAATACTGGATCTGTCTTGAAGGTCTAGTCAACAGAGTTGTAGAAGTAAAAACTTTTCCTTTATTTTTCTTTTTAAGAACAGTAGATAAGAGTGCTCTTTTGGGAGCTCCAGGTGGGCAGCTTCACCTGGGTACCACATGGGAGCTTCAAGTGAATCTCCATCTTCCTGCCTTCTCTGTCACTGTGCTTGCGTTCCCAAATTCAGTAATAACCTGTCTTCTTTCCAGTCACTGGTTTTAAAGCCCTGAGTCATCTTTATTTCTTCCTCTCTCTATTCCATACTCAGTCATTGGCAAATCACAGTGATTCTATTTCCAGAATATCTCTCATTTTCATGTGAACTGAAAAACCTATATTTTTCATTTCCGAGAAAGTTTTCCCAACCTCCTCCTTCTTCTGGTATCTGAGTTGGGTATTTGGCTCAGGCCTGGCTACTGGTGGTGTGTTTGGTGAATAGGTGATAAGTTCTCCCCTCCAGGTACCTCAGTTTCCTGGAGTTCATATCTTTGTGTGATCCTCTCTCCTTGAGTAAGGGGAGATCTATAATTTGTTTTAATCCAATAAACTATGGCAAAGGTAATAGAATCTCATTCCCACTGCATTGTGTGTAAGATGCCTCTTGCCGGGAGATTTGTTCTGAAGACTTTCCCAGCTTGTTTGATGAAGGAAGTAGCCATAATGGGGAAGCCCCTGTAAGTAGCCTGGCAAGGAACTATGAGCTAGCTAAAAGCAGCCTCCAGCCAAGAGCTGGCAGCAAGCCAAGACTTCAGTCCTACAACCTTAAGGAAATAAACTCTGCCAACAGTATGAATGACCTTAGAAGTAGACCCTGTCTCAATTGAGCCTCTAGATAAAACTCAACCATTGGCCAATCTCTTGATTTCAGCCTTGCAAAGAATCCACTTCAGCTGTGTCCAAATGCCTAAGAAAAACTGTGAGATGAGAAAGGTATCTTCTTTTAAATTGCTAAGTTGGTGATAAATTTTTATGCAGCAGAAAATTAACACAGCGTCCCATTCTCATTGGCTGGCAGATAGGTTAGTTGTATATGCACTGACCATTTTTATCTACATTCTTTCTGCTAGAACAATAATTTTTTTTTTAAGATACAATCTGCCTCCCATATCTGCGGGCTCCACATCCATAAATTCAACCAACTACAGACTGAAAATATATTTTAATAAATCTCAGGGAGTTTCAAAAAACATAACCTGAATTTGCCACATACTGAGCACAACCCTAAATCCACATAAATAAAGTAATATGTAGATATCACCTGCCATTATTAACAATAAAGTAACATGCAAATACTACTGCCATTTCACAGATATTTGGTTTCTCTCCAGTAGTTATTATGGTTTGCCTCACATCTTGTTTGTGTACTGTGTAATTAGGCCTATGTTGATTGTACCTGTGCTAAATACATACAGACCTTTTTCTAGTCATCATTCCCTAAACAATATGGTATAACAACAATTTATGTAGCATTAACATTTGATTAGACATTATAAGTAATCTAGAGATGATTTAAAGTATATGAGAAGCTGGGTGTGGTGATACACACCTGTAATCACAGTATTCCACAAGGCTGAGGCAGGAGAATCAACCACGAGTTCAAGCCCAGCCTGGGACACATAGTAAGTTCAAGGCCAACCTGATCAACATAGCAGCAAGATCCTATCTCAAAAAACAAACAAGCAAAAAGTACATGGAAAGATGTTCCTAGATTATATGCAAAGACTATGTCATTTTATAGGAGTTGTGAATATTGCAAGTTTGGGCATCCACTGAAATGGAGTAGGTGGGTACCCTGGGACCAATACCCCTTGGATACTGAGGGGCAGCCATATTGGGTATCCAAGTGCTTCAAGGATCCACTGAGTAGATGGTGATACATGTAAGTCAATTTTGTCCACCCAATATGCCTCACCAGAATTTGGCTGAACCAGCATTTGTATGTGATACAGACTTAACTGACAAACTTGCAAAGATTTCCTAAGAAGTTTTCTCCACCCTAAATATAGATGCAATCTTCCTGCCCTGAACTTTGTTATGTGAGGAAATGATTCTTGGAAATGCCAGTGGCCATCCTGCCATTGAAGGAAAGTCTAGAGATTAGCAGAGAAGGCTGCCCGGGGCCCTGACATTATTAGGTAACTTTATTAACCTGCCTCGGAACCTTTCATAAGTAAAACATCCTCATTATTTAAATCATTTTTTCTTCTGTAGCTCCTAACCCAAAGCACTTTGACTGAAACCTTGTGAAAGGATCAGAACAAGGAATGGATACATGACCAAAGCAGGGCCTCTCAGAATCGCTTACTGGGACTGAGGTCCAGGTTCTGGACAAAGGGACAAGGTTTGCTACACTAGAAGACAAAACTAGTTCCAGACTGCTGGAAACTTTCCTTTCAACCTTTGAGGGCTCCTGTGCAGGAAAGAATGAGGCCAAACTTGAGGAGAGAAGGGGAGAAACTTGGCAGTAATGGATCCCCATAGTGTTACCGAAGCTTTTGAGTACTGCAGTTCATTTAGTTTGATTCTTTAATGCAACCTCACATTCTTCCCAGCTGTGTCAGCCAATACACATCCTTCTTCTTACATGAGTTTGAATTGAATTTCTATTATTTGCAAGTAATACATTTCCTGACCCGCCCCTGTAGTACCTATAACACTTTCACTTAATTTATCACTCACTGGTGGGTGTCTCTCATCCTTCAACTGTTCTCCCCCTATGTCTGCTTATGCCTCTTCCCTCCCGAAAAGCCCTGAAGATACCTCGTGAAAGGGTCCTGTAAAGCCGAATTCCTCAGACTGACGTGCACCATGTAGCCCCAGCCTACCTTTCACTATTTTCTATTACAGTGTTTCTTAAACTTTTCACTTTTAGCATCACCCTCGATAAGAAATGTTACATATAGACGTTTTAAACATATATTTTCAACCATTGCAAAAATATTAAAAGCCCCTAATTTACCTTGAAAGGCAAATTGGTTTCCTTTTGTCTTTAATTCCAAGAATCATTTGTTTAGTGACTTACATTGATATTTTAAGAAAAGGAAATAAAGTATTGTGTTTAGTATAAATTAATATGCTTACAGATTCAAAGATTTCCCCAGGAAAAAAACACATTTTAATTTTCATTAGTACATGTTTGTAGTACATAATGTCTGTTAATTGTAGGGAATTTGTAGATGTACATATCACACCTTAACTCTTTTTATGTCCCCTATTTCTCCCACTCCCTCTTCCCTACATCTTTTTATCACCTTCCTATTTGTAAAAGATCTATCTCGTTTCCCATTACCTATCTTTTATTTTGCTCTTTCATTTGTTTATGCTCTGGGTTTCTCATATGAGAGGAGCCACATGATAGATAAGTTTGTGTATCTGACTTACTTCACTTAACATTATGGTCTCAATTCCATTTTTCTACAAATGACTCAGATTTATCTTTTCTTACAGCAGAGCAGTACTCGATTATGCATAAATGCCACATTTTCTTTACCCAAAAAACTCATTTTATAATTTAATCAAAGGAAGCCAATGGAAAATGTTCAATCAAGTTGCCTGAAATATATCAAGTCCTTAAACTTGAAACAGACTTAAGTGGATATGACGAAAGCTTGCACTGGTGTTCCTACAAGAAGTTCCAAGCATCCATAATCCCAGCACGACCAGCCTCTGTTATGAACACATTCCTCTTGGCTTAACATCTTGTATCCTTTTTCCTTAGACTCTGCCAAGCTTAAGTTACCATTTTCTTTTTCATATATTTTTTTACTTTTTTATTTTGAGATACTTGTAGACTCATGTGCAATTGTAAAATAATGATACAGAGAGATCTCAGATATCTTTCACCCAGTTTCACCCAATAGTACCATCTTGCATAACTTTATTTTAATTTTCATTAGTACAATATCACAACCAGGAAACTAGTATCTATTCAGTTTACTCACTTAGTTCAAATTTCCTTAGTTTTGTATGTACATGTGTGTTCGTGTGTGTGTGTACATGCATGTAGTAATATTCGATTTATCACCAATATTGATTAGTGTGACCACCACCATAGGCAAAAAACAGAAAAGTTCTGTTGTGGTTTATATCTAGATGTCTCCCTAGAGCCTCAGACTGGACTTCTGAGAGATGATTGGGCTTTGGAGGCTTATTACTAACTTGGTGTTAGAAGATAGGGGCTGGGGGCTAGGGATTTAGCTCAGGGTCTGGTCGGAAGAGAAGGACCACTAGGATATGACGTGGAAGGGTTTATTTCTCTCCCCTGCACCTCCCTTCATTCTGCTTTTCCTGTCCACCATGCTGTGAGCAGTTTCCCTCCACCATAGCCCTATGATGTGCCATCCTCACTTGTAGCCATTCACTTTAGACTGAAACATGGGCCAAAATAATCATCTCCTTAAGTTATGGGAATTGGGTATTTTGCCCAGCAATGAGGAAAATGACTAAGTTTCATCACTGAAATTCTTCGTGCCACCCCTTTAACACTAAAGCCCCCTTCCCAATCTTTCCCCCAAGCCCAGCCTTTTGTGTCCCTTTTTTTAAATATTATTTTAAAGAGAATAAAACAGAACAAAACAAAACAGAATAGAACAAAACAAAGCAGATCAGAACAGAACAATGCAAGCAATACAGGACTCAAAAACAAGACAACAGGAAATCAATGGCTACCATCATGTCTCTTGCTTTCTTTGAAATAGCTGTTCATACCTTCACGCGCAATAAACTCAAACAAAAGCGAATAGTATAACACCAATAAAAACAAAAGAATGAAAGCACCACAGGCCTTCAGACCAGACAGTAAGGAATCACCCATGGCTACCATAATGTCTCTCACTCTCTTCAAGATACCTTCCCATATACCATAATCAAATAATAGAGAAACAACTAAAATCGATCAAATCAAAGAATAGAAGCATTATTGTGTTTCAAAACATAATGATAAATCAGCAATGGCTACCATAATGTCTCATCTTCTTTACAGTAGTTGTTCATACTGTCACCTTTAATAAAATCAGTTCTTGTAAACTCTAGGAGTAGTTCTAGGCCTCTATCAGCCTATACCCATTCATCTGTCCTATCTGTGTCAGGCAGAATAACAAAACCAAACACGAAAAAAACAAGAAAAGAAAAAAAAAAGACAAATAAATAATAGTAACATAGAGTCCAAAACAACAATATAGGCTTTGTGAACAAGGTGTAGGAACATAACAAAAGTTGTTATTTTGTATTGCTTTCTTCAAAGGAGTTATTCAGATTACCAAATACAGGCATGCATAATTCATCTAATCCTATGAATGTTAACTGTTTTGTTCCAAGAACTAATACACTTAGTGGTACAATTATCTTAAATATATATATATATTTATATCTTTTTTCTTTTCCCTTCCTTCTTTCCTCCTTTTCTGTGAGTTGTTTTTCCTTTTGAGCAGTTTCTTACCCTTTCACAATATTTGCTGAAGATTTTGTATCTTATTTACTCTTTCAATTTCTTACACCAGTGAGACAATATGGTGTTTACACATGTGGGTTTGAATTATTTCACTTATGAGTATGGTCTCAAGTTGTATCCATTTACCTATAAAAGTCTCTATGTGATCCTTCCTTATAGCTGAGTAGTACTCCATTATATTAGAAATACTACATCTTCTTTATCCATTCCTCAGTTGATGAGCATTTGGGTTGTTTCCAAGATTTGGCTATTACAAATTGTGCTGCTATAAACATGGGTACGCATTTATCACTGTGGGATGATGTTTTCAACTCTCCAGGGAATATGCCCAGAAGCAGAATAGCTGGGTCCAATGGGACTTCCAGTCCCATCTTTTTAAGGAACCTCCAGACTGATCTCCAGTGTTTGCACCAGTCTACACTCCTACCAACAGTACAGAAGAGTTCCTGTTTCCCTACAGACTCTCCAACATTTGTTACTGGCTGTTTTATTGATCTTGGCCATTCTTTCTGAAGTGAGATGGAATCTCAATGTTGTTTTAATTTGCATTTCTCTAATGATCAATGATGCTGAACATTTTTTCGTGTATTTATTTGCCTTTTGTATTTCTTCAGCTGAGAAGTGTTTTCATCTCAGATGCCCATTTTTGAATTGGGTCTTTGAATTTCGGGGGCCTGATTTTTTTTTTTTAGTTCTTTATATGTTCTAGATAGAAGTCCTTTGTCTGAAGGACAGTTGACTAAGAGTTTCTTCCCAATTTGTGGGTTTTCTTTTCACTCTGTTGAAGATTTCTTTTGACATGCAAAAACTTTTTAATGAAACGAGATCCCAGTTTTTGATTCTGGGAAGTATTTGCCATG
>RJWT010009267.1:0-25308 GCA_004365215.1 Cuniculus paca
TTCTGGCCCTCTTTCATTCTTCTGACTTTTGCTATGGAATGATGCTATGAGCAGACCCTGACCAGATAATGGCTCCTGAATCTTGGACTTCCCTATGTTCATTATAAGTTATCCAGTCTCTGGTCTTCTGGAGTACATGTGTATATGAATGATAAAAAATGTATGTATTTTCTTTTTTAGAAATAAATTCTATAGAATTAGATGTCTTAGTGGAATTGAACAATTTTTAAATGATAATCTCTAGAAAGGAAATACCATGTAGATCACATTCTAGCAAATATTAAAAAACAAGAAAGTTTGGTGAGAAAATAGTGATTTTTCTCACTTCTTTTTTCTTAGGCACATTTCTCTTAAGTCTACTTCTGGTGTCCTTCTGTGATGGGGAAAAATAACTCCCAACCTGTTCAATGTCAGACGTGTGCAGTTTGTGGTCTGACGTCAAGAAATGAAGTTGGGAAACAAAGGAGGAGTTCAGAAGAGTTTTATTGGAAATAATAATAATAAGGATTGCGCCAGCATTTATAGGAGGGGTTCTCAGGGGGTGGCTGTGCGGCCTCCCAGTCCATAGCTTATTATAGATAAGCAGAGCCCAGGAATCACTCAGTCGTTTAGTGACCATCCACTGCAAATGCTCTCTGGATTTAAAATGACCAGTTAGGACTCAGGCTCTCTGACCCAGTTTCCCAGCATATAGGATCTAAAGGGAACTTGGATTTTAGAGAAAAATGGATTATTTTGCATTTTAAATTCTGCAGAACACAGAAACTTAGTAGAGAGTGGCTACACCTCCCTTTAGTAGGAAGTGAGCTGTATTCTGTGTTGTCATATTTTAAGTTCCTTAAAACTTGGGCATTTTGTACAGAATGGTTGCAACTTTCTGTAGTAGGGAGGGGTCTACTGAGCTCCAAAGTCCTAACTCACTGTCTATCTTTGTTTTAATTTATGTCAGTATGGCTTATTACCCAACTCAAGCTTAGGCCCTTCCCCTAGTGAGCTGTCTTACTTATAAGATAATTAAACAAACTATTCTTTTCAGTTCCAACAATAATTACTCATTTCTGAAGAAAAAGTAAGTACTGAAAGAGAGGAGTAGACTAACATTGATTTTATTCTGACAACATGAGAGAAAGAATAGAGACCAAGTCTGGATACTCAGCTCAGTAGAAACAAATGAGAAAGGGTTTGAAGTGCTAACAGGTGTTGGTAAAAAAGTACTATAGGACATTAGGGTGGAGGTTAATCAGGGGAATTTGTGGAGGACATTGAGTTATACCTTGTATGTAAATATGTTTTCCTTTGGTTAGGCCATGTGCTTGCTAATACATGCCTTTCCAGTGAGTATTCTACTCTCCCACAGAGAATTGAGAGATAAGGGTGCTATTTCTACTGACATTTACATTTCAAAGAAATGGTTTCCAAGTCCTGAAGAAAGACATTTCATATGCTATAAAGCTGGTAATAGGCTAGGAGATATATATACATTTCAAAGAGGAAGAGAAATAATTTAAAATTTTTCTCAAGTAAATGTCTAAGAACAAGGAGGTCAGAGACCTACAGTTAGAAGAAATCTGTCTATAAAGTTTCCTTAAGGTAAGGGACACATTAGAGCCATCTTGGTCATTCTTGCCCTAGCCTTTCTCAATATATCTATAGCCTTCTCAGAAGTGTTCTTAGACGTTTTGGTGACACCTGAGGCAGGAGATTAGGATGTGGCAAACTGGTTGGGAAAGGAGGTGTGCCTGTTAGTTATAAAGTTCCAGGATGCATGTGCAGAGCAGTTCCCAAGGCCATGCATGTAGGACCAATTAGAGAGCACTATCTTCAATTTTCAAGAGAGCTTGAGCTGATTTTTTTTTAATAGGATGGCCTAGACCTGAGGTCATCCAGCAGAGTGGGAGATACAAAAGATGGCTGCCATTGAGCTCATTCCACTGTGCTCTGTCTTCCATGGTGGTCCACTTTCACCCTGAAGAGTGTACTTCTTTTCTTGCATTTAACTAGCCCAAACTTGCTCTGCACAGCATATTTCTTTTCCTACCTCACTATCTTTTGTGCTTGTCTTGACCAATTCTTTGTTTAGGACATAAAGAACCTAGAAAATACCTCTAGACTGAGACCCCAGAACACCAGAATCCAGTAATACCTCATTGTGTTAACCACTATTAGGAGAATAGCCTAGTGTCCTTGTCCAGGATAGGAGTTTTCCATTTTCCAGGTCATGGTTTTCCTACATATTCATTCAGAGACTGAGACTCAAGATTTGTTTCTGTGACTTTGGATCAATCTCTGTATTTTGTGCTACATTTAGCTCATCTATGGTTCTGAAGACAACATCTATTTTTACCCCATTCAAATAACACTTTTGTCACATTAAAAAAAAGCTAATTTTGCAAAATATTGGTGAATAAATAAGACTTTACCAAAGATTTTTGAGTGAAATAAAGGAGAATGGTTTAGGTACCATGAAAAATACAATTCTAATATACCTGTAAAGCTTGCTACTCTTCAAAACTGAAAAGGTTCCTGAACCTGAAAAAAGGAACTTGAAACATGCTTTTGTAGAATAAGTTTGGAGGTCTGCTGACGCCCATCTCAGAAAAGGAATTTTCTGAATGCATCTGTGAGAGGCACGGGAAGCATTTATTAGACAGAAATTTAGGACACACTCATGAGTGGAGTGTAGGTGGTCAGAGAAATGAGGCACACAGCATCCTAGAACAGGGAATACTTATGTGTTTGGCTGTGGAAATCTGTAGAATTTAATTATCTACAGTCTTGGTCTTGTTCTCGTGTGTGGAGGAGGCTGTCTCACTCATAGTAAGACAATCTATGTGTTTTGGGTAGTGGCTTGATTTACAGGTGAAAATGTGGTCTAGTCACAAGTGAAACAGGATCATCTTCAAGTATAAAGAAAATGACCAAACCAATTTGCAGGTGAACGGGAATTGTCCAGACTCATTGTGTCCTGAAGTATGATTTTCCTTGTCTCTTTTTGCATAGTTTTTTTTCCCCTTCTGTCCTACTTCAGTTTCAGCTGACTCAGGGCAGAGTAAAGCTGCTCATCTTGAGGCAGGAGGTTAGGGTATGTCTTGGTTACTTTTCTTCATTGCTGAGATGAACACCTGACACCCAAAATTAGGGAAGAAGTTTATTTAGCTTACAGTTCTTGGTGTTTGCAGTCCATAATCAACTGGCTCCAAGGCAGGGTGGCATGGTTCTGGGGCAACACTTCAAGGCAGCAGCCAGAGCAAAAGAGAGCAAAACTCAAGCCTCTTCTCTACCCTTATATTGTACATAGGCCACCCCCGCTCCAGGGCAGGTGTAGCACTCGCAAAATGTCCTTGCCCTCCTTTGCGCAGGATGAGGGTATTTACAAAGAACCCTGGTTCTCTGCTGAGTCTCTCAGTTAAACTTCTAAACTTCTCAAGTTGACACAATGTATTAACCATAAGAGGGTATAACAGATGGACTGGGCAAGTAGACTTGACCATTAACTGCAAAATCCCATGATATATGTACAGAGTAGTTCCTAAAGCTCTGCATGAAGACCCAATCAGAGAGTGCTGTCTTAATTCCTCCCATGAAGATTTGACCAGATTTTTGATAGGAGAACCTAGGCCTGATGTCAGCCTAACGAGTGGGACATACAGAAAGATACCACTGAGTTCTCTGCTACTATGTTCTCTCTTATACAGTAGTGACATAGGAGATAGGGTATGCCTCAGACTGGTTGGAAAGAGAGGCATGGGATCCTACCACTGCCTCTCAGGACCCCTGTATAGAAATTCTCTTAGGTTCCCTGGAGATGTGGATGGCATAAAAGGACTCGTTGTCCTTTTATGTGGCTCTCCTCATGGTAGCCTATCCTGTGTCCTCCAGGGTGTACTTTTCCTCTTCTTTTCAGCCCAAGCTCACTCTGCAGAGCCAGGTTCTCCCTCACTCTTCACTTCTACTTTTTCAAATAAACTTTGTACCTTTTTGTTGCTTGTTTTTTTCAGTTCTCTGAGATGAGAAGAACCTGGAATCCAAGGGGTTAGTGAGCCAAAACCCAGACACATTTGTTTGGGGGGCCATTTCTAGAAAGAAACTACCCAGTAACAGTACTCTGCTCTCATGCTGCAGATTGTATCTTTTCCTACTTTTACTTGGCCCAAAATAACTCTATGGAGCCTGTTTCTTTTACTAATTTTAATAAATGTAAAACTTGACTACCATTTGCACTTCTCTTTACCAATTCTTACATCAGAATAGAAAGGACCAGGAAGCCACCTCTAGAAGGATACTCCAGAATCACAAAACCAAGTAATAAAGCAATAATCTCACAGTAACCACAAGGGAAAATGGGGTAAGGAGGGAAAGAGGGAGAGGGTGGGAGCGAGGGAGCGAGAGAGAGAGGGAGGAGAAGGAGATGAAGGGGAGAGAGGAATGAAGAGAAGAGTGGGGAGAGGAGAGAGGAGAGAGACCTGGGGCAAAATATACATTTCAAGGGCTTACCCTCAATGATATACTTTAACCAATTAGCCCACACCACCTAAAGTTTCCACTGCCTTCTGATAGTCCATTAAGCAATAAACCCATAAATAAATTAAAGGATTCCTGAAGTCAAAGATCTCTTGATATAATCATCTCCAAATGGCCCCAGTTCTGAATACTGCTGCATGAGGGACCAAGCCTTCAAGATAAGAGATTTATCCTGACCATGATGGTTCTCTATTAATCGTCATGTTTAGGGACTCCTCTAAATGTGACTGGTCCTTTAGCAATTAAAAAACTTTTTCTCAAATTTTAAAACTTGAAGAGAAGTCTAAAGAAAGAATATTACTACATGAAGCTATTTCCAACATGCTGAAGCATTCTGTCAGGGCTAACTGACTGCTTTTTTGACCTGGGAGTCTCCTGTGAGTTCTGGTTTCTTTCTTATTCATGCATAATTAAATTATATTTCATAGCCCCTCACAGTCCCACTAAAGGTACATGGCAAGTCAACTCATCCTTTCCTAAGAATCCTTCCTGAAATGGGGCCGAAGTTCAGTTTTGATCCCCTTTGAGAATTAAGAGATTCTATAAAATAAGTTGAACTTGCAAAAGTTAAAAAAGATTACAGTAGTCTAGTGAATTCACAAAATCATTGTGCTTTTCATTCTTGTTTGGAAAGAAAGTGTTAAGGCAAGGTTTTGCTATTCAGGGATAACTAATTCTCAGGTATTATTTTCAAATCATAACAGAGTTAGTTAATTTAGCATGCCTATAGGGCAGTAAGATCAAATCCTAAGGAACTTCTGTGCTGTATAGAAAAGAAGACCAAGACATGCAATGAAGGAATAAAATCCTGACACCACAATGACATGAGCTTCTTAGTGTCAATGCAATGATACTTAGCAAGTGAGCACAAGATACTTTTCTATGCCCAGAGGATCAGACCTTCAATTTTCATCATATTACTCAATCATCATTTTATTGCTCAAAACATATTTTTGGTGAATTGAAACTTTTATTTTTATGACGTTCCTTAACATTGTTGACATAATTTTAAATGATTTCTTGACTGAGCCTGAGGTAGGAAAATTATTGGTGCTGAAACAGATTTTAAAAAAATCTCTGTTGGACCTGTACTCTGTAAACACACACACACACACACACACACACACACACACACACACACTATATTAAAAAAAGAAAAATTTAAAAATCAACTCACTCCCTGCAGAATTAGTGAAAATGAAAGAGGAAACAACTTAGAAATAATCACCGTTAGAAATCATTATTGAAAATTAATGTAATATGTATAATTACTTCTGAAAGTACTAATGGCATAAAAGACCCAAGTCCACTTTTGAGATGTTGGAAGACTTCATTTCTGCTTTTAGCTTTCCTCTCTTGTCTGCAGGATAACACAGCTGAGGTGGATACACATGTCATTATGACTCATTCACTGATGAATGCAATTTCTTTCAAATAAAACAAGGAATGTTTAGAACATTTCAATGCAACCAGAATCCAGAAGCACTGCCTAATTTAACATAGCATTCAATGTCAATGGGTGTGACTGTCTTTGCAAACAAGAAATAATGTTAAGAAAAATAGATTATAATTAAAGCACACTTTACCACTTGAATATAGCAATTACATGTGAAGATCCAACTTTTCTCCCATAAAAACTAGATTTAAATGACCTGTGCCTACCAACCTCACCCATGACCTAATTCTTTTCATTGAAGTAAACAACATGTTCAATTTAACATTTTTATAAAAACATTAGTAAGTAAAAAATCAGGATATGGATGTTTATATGAAATTCAAATAGAAATTCCAAATAAATCATTGAGTTTTGTTCTTAACACTAGTGAAAGGAAACCTTATCAGAGCACAAAAACAATTATCTAATAAACCAAAAGATGGCACAATTGAGGTGAATGGTTGTATAGTCAGTTCTCCCATTGTGCACATAATACCTGACACCCATAATTTAAAGGAGAAGAGATTTAATTTGGCTTATGTTTTCAGGGGATTCAGTCTATGGTTAGCTTGTTCCAAAACAGAAATATCATGGTGGAAGGGCCTGGTAAAGTAAAGTTGCTTAGTTCTTGGCAAGGAAACAGAGCAAGGGAAAAGTCAGGAAATGAGGGGATAATGTATCAGATATAGGTTATAAGTTCATAACTCACTGATGCACACCAGCTTGCCAGACACGAGTTCCACCAGACCCCTGGTTGGAACTTAAACCAATTAAGTTGACGCTGTCTTCATCCTTACAATGGAAATTTCATGATGAAGTTATTATGTATAAATAGGATAGATGTCTTAGAAGTTTAACAGCAAAAAGAAAACTATGCATTATATTATATATCTTTGCTAATGTTTCTGGTGTTAGGAGTATTCAACTAAAATGTTGAACTGCCACTGGGAACCTATGAAATGAATAATTTTTTACTTGGGTATAAATAAAAAGTATCAAATTGAGAAGAGTCTTGTTAGCATGCATAAGGAACCCCTTCTACCAATGACCAAGAAGTCATTAGATTTAGTGTGGTGCAATTCCAATTACATCCATGAGAAGCTGTGAGAGCTCATCTGGACCTTCCCAAAGTGGGATGGAGTAGGATTCTGCTTAGCAGAGAACTCTGGAATGTTACTCATCTCTCAAATCCTTCTTTGGTAAACCACTCTAAATAGTTTAAATTTATGCTGTATAGGAATCATTGTAATGCTCAGGATTTGTTTTGTCACTGTTTGATAAATTAAATTCTTTCCTCTTTATAAACTAGTGTCATCAACATTAAGAATAGGAATTTATCAGTGACTATACTTGCTATATTTAACTTAGTAGCCTCTACCAAAGCATTAATAGCATAGTCTCCTTCACAAAGATGGATGAAACTGGCTTTTCCTGGTAGGGTAGGGGAATAGGAAAAAAAGAAGCAAGATATACCATGTGCAGGTACAAATATCCTATAATGAATGTTTTTACTATGTATCTAAAAAGTATCAATAAAAGAAAAAAATAAAGTATAAACTTAAAGAGAGATGTAATGGTGACAGTAATAAATGTTAACACAAGCTCTAGTCTTAAACTCTCCTAAGTCAATCTAACTTTAAACACAGAAATTTAAAAAAATGTTTGGGACTTACTTTTTTCATTTATAAAATGTGAAAATAGATGTGATAAGACTGGTCCTGGTACTTGCTCAAAAATGCATTTGAAATGAAGTGCAATTTAGTTGTTTTTAATTTTCATGTTAGCCATGTACTGAGCTTCAATAATCCACCAAAATACCAAAATATCAATGATTTTTTTGTATCGGGTCAATGTAGTGTTTTTATGCCATATTTGTTCTTGAATATAAAACAGTGCAGGTTATAAATCAACTCCATTCTCCTGACTTTTCCCAAGTTCTCTTGTCTCTGACATGTTAATGAAAAATGAGCAATGTTATCTATGCACTTAATTGATGAATGCACTTTAGCACAACTGAATATTTTATACTGAATGTCTTTCTCAAGTACTATCATGTCATCAATTCTTATTTTCAGACTCTTTTCTCACTTCCTTATAAAAAACAAAATAATTATGAATCTTTTACAAGTGACAAGTATACATTTTTGAGCAGAGAGAAATTGTTAAATGGAGCATAAGCAGTGTAAATAAATGAAAAGAAAGACATCACATGTAGGACATTAATAAAGTAAAATTTGTCTTGAAACTGGGCTTTGGTAATTGATAATGTGACTAAGAACTGGAGATGAAACACTGCTTCTAAATGATATGATTTTCTAAAGTAGTATACTATTCCTTCACATCTCCCACAAATTTCATCAGTCTGTTTACTTTGCAAAAAAAGTGATTCTCCTTTACACATCTCAGTGGAAAAATTTATGGATATAAAGTTCATTAATCTGAAACGAAGGAAATGGAAGAAAGAATAATTTTTATTGTTATTTCCACACAAAATATCATCCATTAGAACTCAAAACTGTCATTGATTTCTTAATGATATTATAAAATAGTTCAACAGACTACATTAGAAAGTAAGATGTGATAAAGATAAAGTTATGGGTGTCTAATTTTATTTTTAATTTTTATGTTTTTATCCTTTTTTGTAAAATTTGGTAAATGTTTAGAAATTGCTTTGTATATACTGAAGATTGTACAATGATGTACTGAAAAAGCAATCATAGAAACAGTACTTTTTTCTTTTGAGAAACTGATTTTGTAGCAGTAAAAACATTGCATTATTAGCAATAAAAAAAGTAGGAATAGTTCGCATTGTGTGGAGTATTTGTCAGGTCTCCGGTACGTACTTCTACACCTTTACACAATTGTTCTCATTTAATTGTTACTACCATCCCATGAGGTAGATGTAACGTCATTTGTCAAATTAGGAAACAGGTTTAAGAGACTGACTTCCTAAGAGACATTAGTTATTGGAAATGTTGGCAGGAGATAAATGGACCTTAATTAAAGTGGTAGTTATGTGGAAAGAGAACAGAGGAAAAACACAGGGGAAAATTCAGTGGAATGAATTCAAAATGTGATAATGTACTACACAGGATAAGGAGCAATTTGGGTTACTCTGTGGTTACCAGATTTGTTATTAGGGCAGATGAGACAACATCAACAACAACAGGAAAAAATAAGCTGCATCGAAGACAAAAATTGAGTGTGATTATAAAAATGTTGCATCTGGTACCCATGGAGAAGCTAAATTGAGATGCTCAGGAGGTGTCAATATGATAATGCAACTGTTTTTATATAACAATAAGGTTAAAAACACTCAATGTAGAGCTAAAAGTTGTAGCAGAGAATTCTTAATAAATTATTAATAACTCAATGCATGATAGACTCAGTAGCCTGTGACTATTTTCTATGCTATTTAGTTGCATACAATTACACAGCCTTGGCATCATTTCTTTGTAAAGACAAATTCTTTCTTGCAAGACACTCTCCCCTCAATTTTGTGCAAAAAGTAGTGTTGAGGGAGTGTAGTGGCGTAGAAACTGAATCTTTTTTCTCCATAGTTAAAGATTTAGACTGACATTTAAAAATAATCTAATGAAAATTATGTACAATTACCTTTCATCTATCAATAATGTTCTTTTATTGAATATTTTTATTTCAAAGTTCTGGTTAATGTTTCCATTTGTGATTGTGTGTGTGTGTTTGAGAGTGCATGCCTGCGTGTGCATGTTAATGAGGATTGAACTCAGGATCTCTTACACTGGAGGCAACAAAGGTTGTATCAGCTGAGCTAAATCTTCAGCCATTTTTAAAAAAAATTTTGAGATAGGGTCTTGCTGAGTTGCCCAGTCTGGCTTCAAAGTTGGAATCCTCCTGCCCTACCTTGTCAAGTAGCTGGGAGTGTAGGCAAGCATCAGTATATCTATCCATGATTTGTTTAAATACACAAATCCAATTTAGTTTTCAAATATTATTTCAAATTATGTTTCTTTAAAATGTTGTGATGCTGAAATATGTGTATAAAGTTCTTCCAAATTAGAATTCCTAAAAATAATTTCTTCCCAGAGTTCCTAAAAATAATTCCTAGTATAAGGAAATACAATTTTTAGGTAGTCAAAATTCTGTTAGTTTAACGTTCACTTAGGTATTAAATAGTTATTTCAGTGTATGGGCATTTTAAAAAACTGAAACAAATAAAAAAACGTGACCTAAGTTCCAGACACAGAACTACTTGGCTCACTGTCAATACACGGAATACACATTAGTTTCGTAACAATTTTTTATTCTAGATTCATATTTTTTGCTTTTAAAAGCAAGAGGCAAGAGCAAATTGTCATTAGGATCTGTACATTTGGGAATACTCAGGTAATAATCTGTTTAAAGTAATTTGACAAAACACTCATTTTGAAAATGAAAAACAAATGCTAAAAGATTCAATAAGGTATGGAGTAAAATAACTGCCCCTCAATGTATAATAAAATTGTTACTAAGAAAAATTAATTGTCTTGCAAGACTTTTGACAATTCAATGAATATAGAGCCTTCCCAGCTTCCGTTTATTTAACTTTAGATGGTCTTGAAAGATCAGTTGAGTGGCACTAATTGAAAGACGGTCTGTACCAAAGAGAAACCAATGGTTTGACTTTTTAAGCTGCTTCTCGCTTACTGTTTTCATCTGCCTTTGTTTTTCTCCTCTCTCTTTCTTTCTTTTCTTCTTTCTTCCCTTCTTTTCTTTTGTCTTTCTTTCATATTTCTGAACAACAAAACAAAACTGAATCCTTTTTTTTCCCTCTCTGGAATCAATATTCAACTGACAATGAGATAACTGGTATAAAAGAGGAAAGGTAAGAAAAAGAAAGCTATATTTGCAATTGTGTCCTTTCTTCACCTCTCTTGACCTTTTTGCTCTGCTCCCCTCCACTGCCACACCATGACTTTCTCACTTTGAAGTCTTAGAGTGGTGAAATAATGGGAAATTTCACCTATGACCCTAGAAAGATGTTATTCAAAGGGAAGGGAAATAAAATATTTAGTGCTTTGACATGTCTGTGACCGACTTCTTTTTTAGTGCCATTGTTTGCAGAATGTTAAAAGCATTTTATTAATTTGGTGGGGCCTAAGCAGAGACTAGCTATGTAGTGTTTTACATGGGTACCACCTTTGTAAATTTCTTCTGTTTAATTAATCATTTAATGATTTAAATGCTAACCATTCTAATTTTTTTCAGCTAAAATTTCACTGGTTTTATAACACAAGCTGCTGATCTTTGGTCTCATGGTAAGCAGGACAATACTTATGCCTTCTGCATGAATTTATGGATAGCCCATGCTAATGCCTTTGTGTTCTCTTTTCCATTTCCAGATTAATTAATTAATTTTTTATTTTGAAGAGAATAAAACCGAACAACATAAAACAGAATAGAGTCAATCAAAACAAAGCAGTGTACATGATCCAGGGCTTCAAAACAAGATAATACGAAATCAACAATGGATAATAAAATGCCTCTTGTTTTCTTCAAAGTAACTATTTATACCATTAGACATAATAAAATCAATCAAACCAAAACAATGAAAGCAATACAGGACTTCAAAACAATAATGGAAATCAATAATGGTCACCATAATATATCTTATTATCTTTGAAATAACTACCCACAACATCAGATATAATAAGATCAAACAAAACAAAACAGAGTAAAACCAAACGAAACAGAACAATGAAAATGATAAAAGGCTTCAAAACAAGATAATGGGATATTAACAATGGCTACCACCTTCCCTTTTACATGTGTCCTCTCCTTTCACAATATCTACTGTATATTTTGGATCCCACTAACTCCTTCAGTTTCCTATACTAGGGAGACAACATGATGTTCACCCATGTCACTCTGAACCATTTTGCCAATAAGCATGATCTCAAGTTGTATCCATTTACCTACAAGAGCCTTGTGGTTATCCTTCTTTACAGTTGGATAGCTTTCCACTGTATAAAAATGCCATATCTTTCTTACCCATTCTGAAGTTGCTGGGAAAGCTAACCCTGCTTTTACCTGGTTCTCTGTCACATGGAGCATTGTTTTTTCTCCTTTGACTTTCAGTCTATAAATTTCTTTTTGAGTGAAATGTGCTTCTTGTATAAAGCATATTCTCTGCCTGTGTTTCTTTTTATTGGTGAATTGAGGCCATTTCCATTAATGGTTATGGCCCTCTTGCACTGCATTGTCTCTGCCATGCTATTTTCCTGCCATTGGCTCCCTATTTTTCCTCTCCATTCAATTGACTGGCCCCACTTGATGGTCCCCCTCTGACATTATTCCTGAGACTGTGATCCTTTTTATCTCTCTCTAGAATGTCCTTTAGTATTCTTTGTAAGGTTGGTTTGGTGGTGATAAATTCCTTGAGTTGTTCTTTGTCATGGAAGTATCTTGTTTCTCCATTAATTTTGAAAGAAAGTTTTGCAGGGTACATAAATCTGGGTTGGAAGTTGTTTTCTTTCATGACTTGCAATTCTTCACTCCAAGTTCTTTTTGACTTGATGGTTTGTGTTGAGAAGTCTGTCACGATTTTGATGGGTTTTCTTTTATAAGTGTCTGTTTCTTTTCTCTAACAGCCTTTAACATTCTGTTCTTGTGTTGAATTTCTGGGATCCTGACTATTATATGTTGGGGTATAAATATATTTTGGTTATGGCTAGCTGCAGTACTATATGCCTCACTTATCTGAACGTTATGTCCTTTTCCCATGCATGGGAAATTTTCTGCTATTATTTTTGTAAATAGACTTTTTATGTCATTTGTGTTGACCACTGCTTTTTCACTGACACCTATCACTCTTAAATTATTTTTCTTTGTGTTGTCTTGTAGCCCTTGAATAGTTATTTCCTGGTTCCTTGTATTTTTAAGAGCTCTTTCCTTTCACAATTGCTAGCTGCAAACATGTCTTTAAGATCTGAAAGTTTATCTTCAGTTTCTTTCAAGTGGTTTTGTCAGCTTTCAATGGAATTTTTAATTTTCTGGATATCTCTTTGAATCTGTTTCTTGCACTCTAAATCTTTCTTATATTGTTCATTCAAGGTTTCCCTCATTTTTCTATGCTCCATTATGTTTTTATCTATATCTCCTTTATATGCTCAGCAATTCTTTTATTATGCTCAGCAATTCTTTTATTATGTTTTTAATTTCTTCTTTTACTTGAGATATTATTTCTGATCTAATTTCATTTATAGCCTCATGAAGTTGTTTCTTTACTTCAGTTGCCATTGCTTCAGCAACTTCAGGTGTGTGACTTCCAATCTCCTCATGTTTACATCTCCTGGACTTGTTGTGCATGAGATGGAGGGCAGAGACTGCCTTTTGCTTTTTCATCTTGACATTTTCCTGGGTTCTTCCAAACAAGTGAGTTGTGGGTCCCAGGCTCTTCCCTCATTGGGTACAATTTCC
Organism: Cuniculus paca; assembly: GCA_004365215.1. Lineage (NCBI taxonomy): Eukaryota > Metazoa > Chordata > Mammalia > Rodentia > Cuniculidae > Cuniculus > Cuniculus paca. The sequence goes on from RJWT010009267.1 coordinate 13,394, forward strand.
TTGAGGTGTGGCTGGCTAGTTCTCTCAGTCAGTGCTGGGAACTGTCGCTGATGGTGACCAGTGGGTCTGCTGGTGTGGGGCTGCCTGCTGCTTTTCCTGGCTCACACTGGTTGTTGGTCTGAAGTGTTCCTGATGGCAGCTGGTGTGCATATGGGGCGGGGACAGGTTTCTGCTTCTCCTGAGGTTGGTTTCTGCTTTCCCTGACCTGCACTAGTTACAGGTGGGAAGCATCCCCGTAGATTCATTTATAAAAGCAGGATTGTGAAATTTCTAAGGAGCTTGCAAAATTTATCAGGTGACCATCTCTTTTAATGGTATATTTATGAATTTCTTTCCATTGTTCATTTATGTATGTACAACATATATGTGTGTGAGTATTATATAGTAATGTAATAATATCCTTGTTTTTGACCATTGAAATTATATCATTGAAATGAGTTATTTGGTGTATATTGTGTTACATAGAATATTTTTTATGATTGTGAATTCTTGCTTGATTTCCATTTTTAAAATATGGTACTACTGTCTTTAAAGATAATAAATTATTTCTTAAATCAGCATAACTTTTTAAATATAGAATATGGTATTGTTATATATAATATGAAGATTATAATTAAGATTATTAAGAGGGTAATTTTGTTTTTAATTCAAAATTTCATTGTAGATAATATTACTTTGATGTGCATGTCCGTTTTCTTTTCTGTGATAAATATCTAAGATAAATCAATTTAAAGAGATGAAAATTTTCTTTTGGTTCACTGTTTCAATAATTTTAATTCATGGTTATTTGGACCTGTTACCTTGGGCCAGTGGTATAATACAGTTCATCATGGCAAGCCCATCTGATGCAGGAGGTCTGTACCATTGGGTGGTCATGAAACAGAGGAGGGAAAGAGTCTGGGTCACAATGTCCCTTTCAATGGCACAGCCACTGTGACCTAACTTCTTTCCACTAGATCTCATTGCCTAATAGGTTCACCACCTGAGTGCCATAGGCTGGTATCCAAGTCTTTAACCCACAAGCTTTTGCATGACATCCAGATCTAAACTAAAGCAATAGAAATTTTGGTATGAAATTCCTAGGGAAAAATTACCCTTAGGTCAATGTGATTAAATCTACACTAATCCAAAAGCTGAAGTGATTCAGTATTGAAAGAAGATGTGACACAAAAGCATACTCATATTGGTAAAAGTTTACTTGTGTATTTCCTGTGAGTGTTGAAAAAGTTGTTTGTGTCATAACTGCAGGTAAGTGCATGTCCTTATTTCCAACATTTTCCACTACTACTCAGAAGTAATCTACAACAAAAATTACAAACAACTCTTTGACATTGAAAGAAAATGATTTGAATCCCAGTGTTAATATTTTGCTTTACTCTTATTACCTGAAAATACTTACAGACAAATAAATTAAAAGAAGATTTTAAACTACATTGTTAGAGGAAGGGACAAGGACATGGATTAAGAGGTTGTTTTAATACAGAACAGGGTGAGATGGCATATGGAGAGTAGGTATAGAACTAATGACCTACTTGATCATTCTGAGAACATGCCATTGCTTCCACTTTGTTCATCTGCTGGTAAAGTTAAACAGGTGACTCCTTGCATTCTCACATAATCCAGGGTTCTATGACTCTGCAATTGAACATAATTTATTATTTGGTTCCTTGATCAATTCGAAAGTTTGAGAAGCATGCTATGCATTTTTTGGCCTTTACAATAATGCTCTCAGACACCTTACTAAGAGGAAAATTAATATTTAATGTACCCAACCTATTACTGTGGCATTCTGACACAATAAACAGATGAAGAAGATAAAATGTCAAAACCCAAACAATATATGTCAAGTATTCACTAATGAATTAAATTTCTGTTCCATGTCTAAAATGATATCCTTCTCGTAATTAATGCAGGGAAACTGAAATTTGAATTGAAGTACCACAAAAACAAATGGACTGATTGATAGAGCAAGGTAAATTATCTTGTTCTTTTTATATCATGAAGACCTTGCCTATTCCTTGAAGAGACTATACTGTGGTGCTGGAGAAACATTTTATTAACTTTGGTCACTTAGGGTATAATTAAATTCCCTGTAACTACCAATAGTCATATGTTCTGAAAGGCAGCTCAGTAATGGAAAGAGGTTATAGATCTCTCTAGTTGCCACATTTCCACCACTACAGAGTGACTTTATTTTGAGTGGTACCTAATCCATTAGGGTGTAAATTATGAAACTATAAATCTGGAAGAGTGGAATAAAATTTATACAAATAAAAAAGTAGTAAAATGGTTTCTGTGCCACAGTCATATGTATTTTAAAACCCTTTTACACACTTATATTTTTAGAGAATGCACATACACATATATTATATTATCTACATATATGTATATATTATGAGACAGAAAGAAAGAGAGTGACAGAGAGAGATTAAGTTCAATTGCTCTTTCTCATTCTAGAGTGACCATTTTTTGTGACCTATGATAAATATTTACATTGATTGTCCTGGAATGATATTAATAGGTCCTCCTTATCCTCAAAAGTATTATAGTTTGAACAATAAAGTCTCTTTTGACTGGAACAAATACACAATGTTAATTATCCCCTTGAAGCATAAATTGACTGTGTTACAACTCTTTCAAAGCTCTTACTACCTAGGAAAAGTTAAAAGACTGATGCAAATCATTCTGCTGCATTTTGAGCTGCAGTATTCCATTTAATGAAATGTAATAGTCAAGGTCTTCCAAATAGGAAAATATATATTTTAAGTCTAAATTTAGTTATACTTTAAGTTTTGGAATGATTTGTATCCAGAACAACTGTATCATGAAGATCATGACTATCTGTGATTATTGTGATAATCAACTAGACCAGAGGATGCTCAGATAGGTGATTAAACATTACTTTTGGCTGTGTCTTTGAGGATGTTTCTTGAAGAAATTATCACTTGAATTGTTGGACTGAGAAAAGTAGACAGTTCTTCCCGGAATGGGCAGGCATCGTCCAATCCTCAAGGGCCTGAATATTGTAAAAAAGTTGGATTTGCTTTCCATCTTTTTGCTTGACTGAGTAGGGACATCAAGTTTCTTGTGTCCTTGATGCTCCTGGTTCTTGGACCTTCAATGTGAAATCTGCATCATTGGTTTTCCATCTCTCAGGCACATAAAATGACTTTCCTGGGTATCCAAGTTGCAGGCAGCAGGTTGTAGGACTTCCAGCCTACATATCTGCTTAAACCCATATCTTTAATAAATCTCTTAGTCCAAATATGTGACCAATTTTACATATCTATATATATATGTCTCCAGAGAGACTTAAATGTAGAGCCAATAAGATGTATATTTTCTCCATATATTTTTATATTTGTAATAAAATTAATTTTGCATATATATATGTATCAAGAAATGAAATAGAATAGAAAGATAAATACATACTATAGGTTCTGCTTCTCTGGAGAACCTGAACTAATTCAGCTATCTAGGGGGAAATCATGCATCACGGGAAAACTTTCTTGTTATCAAGGATTTAAAGGCTTTCTAGCTTATTCAATTAAGGGAGAAACCTTGAAAGTAGCCAAGACACAAATTGATTATGATTTATGGTTTATAAGAATGATAGTACAGGAAGGTCAACTAAAGAGATACAATATCTGCTGGGAAAATCCCAGAGCAAATTACATGGTCTTGTAAGACAGAGATGTATTCAGGTCGTGTATCACTGATAGATCATTATTCCTACTTGAAAGCATTCTTAGGAGTTACTGGATGAAGAAGCAAATGGATTTGCAGTTTGACTGCAATAAGTAATAGTGAAAGACAGTATAAATTATACTAATATCAGTGTTTTAACAAAATAGGTACTTATCTATAAAAGAAAGAGAAATGGGTATTTATCCTGAATATTTTATTTAAATGTGGACTATGGACCTTGGGGAAATGTTTAAGCTTATTAGCAATAATTACAAATAATAAAAATAAAATTATAATAAGTCTGTCATGAGATGATTATCTTACTGCTGAACAGATCCAAATAAATGTGGATAAATGTTTCACTTTATTCTTCCTGTCCACTTTTCCTAACCACACTGAATTTGCTTTGAATTGGCATGACTTCATGTCTTTGCCCATGAATTGATTTTTTTTGCCTAATCTACTCTTTTCTCCTTATTTTGCCCAATTTCTAGTCCTTCAAGATTTATTTATTTCCTGATCTCATTCTGAATTCATTGCAAGCTGGGCGTTGCTCTGGGTGAAGTTTATGTGTTCTAATTGGGCAGTCTATTCTTACCCCTCCTTTAAAGGGGAGCTCATTGTAACAGGCCCACTTTTACTATTATACTTAATGGATGCTTACTATGTATCTGCTAGGTCTCTAAGAGGTCATTCTTATCTTCATTTTTCAAATGAGAAAAATGAGGTTTACTGTTCATATTTATTAATGAAGACAGCAACACAATTCATAGCTAAACCCCAAGACATAGTTCTTAGTTTAGGTAACTGGATAATGTTTTATTTCCCCGCCTACATTGTGGCAAGACATGTAGGAAAAGGCAGTACACTTACAATGAGAAATATCACTTATTTGTCATTTGATTAAAAAAAAATTTTGAGGAGAGGTCAGAGTAATTAAGGCCCTGACGAATTTAGAAAATTACGATAAATACATAGAAATAACATTTTAGGAAAACATTATTGCTAAATTAGAGTAAATTTTCAACCTTTACATGGACATGAAGTCTAGAAACCTTTTATGCAAATTCAAAGCTGAAATTTTATCCAGAAATCTTTTAGAACAAAACATGCAAATATAGCTCTTCAGTACTCTATTTTCTTCTCTTGAAAAAAACACAAATGGAATTTTAAAAATCCATTTGAATGAGGGATAAAGAAGTTATTTAATCTCAACTCTTGGCCAATAACTGAAGGCATCTATCCCTGAATAACAACTGATTTCTCACTTTGTCATTTCATGCGTTATAGGCAGGTGCTATAGGAGCTTTCCACTCTAACACTGAACCATGTCACACTGACCCAAGAATATACTTTTGCTAATGAGCAACTGAAGACAGTGAACTATGGAACACCTGTGCTGACAAAGTCATGAAATGAGTTTTACAAGAAATCACTTCATCCCCCTCCCTTTCATACGAATGTTAAAAGCTACAACACCCCTTATGCTACATAGAGCCTGAACAATAGGATTCTAAATAGCACTCGACTGAGCTGTGAATCTGCAATGTGCTGAAAATGTCAGCTGCTGATGCGAGTGTCCTGTATCGTCCAGACCAAACAGATTAAATAAATTAGAAAAGAAGGGAGCCAGTTTAGTTGGTTCTGATATTCTCATTTTGTGGCTTTCACTCAAAATTATTTGCTTCATATTCTATTGACAGGATATTGTAGATTCACAATGTTTATGCACTTACATCAGTTGTCAACTTGAAAAAAATTAATCTTTTCAGTGTTATAAGATTCAGGCCTGTAGCTTTACCTCAAATATGTGTTTTGCACACCTCAAACTAACAGAGGAAAAATTATTCAACTGGTTAAATATTTATTGAACATAATAATTGCTTTATCACTCGTTAAGAGAGGAACACCTAAAGTTTTAGAAAACTTATCAAACTATTCCATTATTAAATTTAGAGTTTACATAAGAAATGGATTTTAAATTGTAAATATAAAGTAATATTGGGAGATGTTTTAAATAGCTGACAATGTATTGAAAATTTAATTTTGATAATTTAGGACTTATTACTGTATTGGTAAGTAAAAACTGTTTAAACTTAATGAGTGGTCATTTAGTTCAAACCAGCTTTGTGTGTATTTACAAAATGCTTGTTATGGTTTGTATCTAGGTGGCCCCCCAAACCTCATGTAGTCATGGAAGCGGCTGAATCTAGGGTTTGTGACTAACTCATTTTCTAGTGCTGGGATTGGCAGTGTGAGTTCTGCACCCGCCTGAGGGTGGAGCCGACATGCAATGTAAGGTTGAGGAGAAGATATGCTTTTCCCTCTTTTGCACAGTTCGCTCTTGCCGCTTGCAGCTGCCATGAACAGCAGCCCCTCAGTCACACCACTCTGCCTTGGAACCAGCTAAGTATGGACTGAAACCCCCAAAACTGTAAGAAATAAACCTCTCCTTCCTTCACTTTGGGCGTCAGGTATTTTGTCTCAACAACAAGAAAAAAGTAACCAAGACAATGCTAAATTTAAAAAATTCAAAAGAAAGGTATTCATGCAGGTTGTTATTAGGATGTTCTTCTGTCTCATGGCAAAGCTGCTGTCTACTACATTATGAGCTTATTACAAGGCCAAATTAAATATTTCAGGTTAAATATTTGTAAATAGCAAGTCGAAATCACCAAGAGCTATTACTTTTTGATACAATTTTTCTCATTTAACCCTTTTTGTCAGATTTACATTTTCTCACTGTCTCCCTCTTTCAAAAGAGAGAGGCAATAATAGCTCTAAATTCTTTAGAATCTTCCATTGCTTATTGAATTAAAGTCCAAATTCATTATTAAAGATTGAGGACCTGGCACAACCAAGTTCTTAAATACCTCTCTGATATTCTTTTCTTTTATGCTTTACTGTGCAGCACCTTTCTCCCTCTCAAAATAAATGAATGGGTAGAAGTGAAACATTTTACTGTCCCAGTATTGAGAGGCATCATGATCTCTTTGCTTTAGATCCCAGTGCTTCTGTGACCTGAAATACATTGACTCAAACTCCATTTTCTTAAAAAAAATAGATATTCTAATATTTCAAGATACAGCCAAGAGGACACTTTACCTCTGAAGAGTACCTATCTCTTTTGTAGCTTGATTGACTATTGCTACTTTTCCCCTGGGTATTGTTTAACATTTTGATGGACAATCTGTTTAAATATTGTTTCTATTCTGCTAGAATATGTCTGCATTGAAAGCAAGGGCAAGGTTTTGGTTGCATTTGTGTGCCAAACATTAAAAAAGAAAACCATATTAGCCCATAATCCTTTATGTATTTATGCAATTACATTAAATAGTAAAATAGGTACAAAGCACAGGGTGTGATATTGCAGAAGGGTTAGTGATAGAAGGAGGAGTTCAGTTTATGATGAAGAAGATCCCAGGTGATATATTTTTTTCCTGAGGGTGTTTATTAAAATGAGATGAAAAAAACACTTAAGTTTCAAATAAAAAAATTAAAATTATAAAAAAGTTTAAAACAACTATGAAAGGCTTCTTTTTACAATGTCTGCCTTCATTATATGATTTACATTAAATGCTGGTTTCCTGCAGTTTGTTTTTAACATTTTAGTTATTCATTTTTTCTTGGTTCTTTCAAGACATTTTTCTTGATAGCATGTTTCTTCATTGAAACTAAGGCCTCTCCTTTCAGAGCTAATGACTTTTTTTAAAAACAAATACACCTAGATCTAACACACCAAGATTATACTGCATGTCATCCTATTACACTCCTTTACCCTTTCACCAATACAATATATCCTTTTAATCTCCTGGAATTTGCATTAATTCAAATGGGTTCACTTCATGAATTACTTTTTTTTTCCTGATAAATTACCTTTTGCAATTGCTTTTTCCTTTAGTAAAAAGTGTGTGTGTGTGTGTGTATTTGCAAGATTAATTTCCAATACATATTGTCTGCATCTTTATTCTATGTAATGAAAATATTCATTAATCATGGCAGTGGAAGTTACTTTCATAGCACATAAGTGCTTTTCCACTGACTGACTTCTGAAGTATGGTAGATACACTGCTGCGTGGCCTAAGTCTTATGTGGTGGTATGATATTAATCACTCTGAACCATAAAGCCAACAAAAACATAAGTTAAAGAAAGCTTGTTTAGGGGCAATTTACTATTCAGACTTCATGTGTACCCTGAGAGTACTTTTTATTGCACACCGTGACAACAACACATTCATTATAAAAGACAAAAATGAACTCAGCCAATGTTTAGGACAGGAATGTATAGCTAACCCACAGAATTAGCACCATAGTCTAGAAACAATTAGAGTATAAGAAACAAGCTAGAACAGAGCCTTGCTAATTCCAGCAGATTCCTACTGTTTCTTATTGAATAAATTTGCCTATTTTACTGAAGAATTTTCAGAACTACTGTATTTATGTGATTAACAGAAGGCGAATCCTGAATAATCACCAGAATTGTTGAAAGAGAAGATTTAGGTATTTCAGAGAACATAGAAATTTCTAACTTCACAAAATATCTTTAAAAACTAATTGTTTAGAGGAGCAACATGAGCAAGATGGCAGAATATAAATCCTTAGTCCCTTCCTCCTTCCATACAGACACTGATTTCACAGGGATTCATGGATCAACAGCCTTAGTAAAATAACCAGAAACCAGTTAAGAAGCTTTCACAGGATAAATGAGCAAGAAAGTCATATCATCAAAATGCTTAGTTGTCCTCTCTCTCTAGTCCCTCTGCAGCAGAGCCACATTATCAGGAGGAAGCTCCTGGCTCTTGATTTCTTTGTGAGCAAGGAAAGATAAAGCTGGACTGTATGTCCCATATTCTGGCTTTACTAGGGATTGTTCAAAGGACTGATTTCTGGTTTATCTGTCTCAGAGACCTGATTGGACTTGATGTACTCTACCTGCGTGGAGGCCACTAGAAATCAGAGAGGTGGACAGTGTGCTGCTGAGCTGTAGCACCAACAGCAGAGCAGACAGAGGTCTCTGCAGCCTCAGCTTTTCCACAGGAGAGGAAAGAGAAGAGTAGAATGCATGCCCAATGTTCTGGCTATTCATAGGGTATCCAAGAAACTTAATTTCTCTTTCCTAAAATTTTTAATGGGATCTAGCGCAATCCACATGAATGGAGGATGCTCAGAACAGCGGCAAACTTTTAAGTGGCATAATGCTGCTTCAGAAGACCCAATGTATGAGAGATAAGAACCAGAGAAATGAAAGACTGTGATCCACTGGAGAAAAGAAGAAGAAGAGGAGGAAGAGGAGGAGGAGGAGGAGAAGGAGGAGGAAGAAAACCTCCACAAATCCTAATCAGGATCATATACACACGTGCAGAAAAAACACAGAACAATCTCAAATCTGCTTTCAGGATGATTAGTGAAGTCTTTTCCAGAAGGAAGCCAGTCTATAATGACTGAGACAGGACTGGATTTTTTTCCAAATAGCAGTTAATAAATGGCTGCTACATAAGGAAAAATACAAGAAAAGAAAAGAAACACCTTCCCCCCCAAACCCAACAAAATAAACAACAAAAACAGCACCCCCCCCAAAAAAAGCCACAGGGAATATGGCCTAATTAAAGGACCAAAATAAATCTCTAGAAATAAAAGCTAAAGAAATGAAGGTATATGAATTACCTGACACAAAAGTAAAAACTCTTCAAATCGAATAGTGCTTGAATTCAAGAAAAAGAAAATGAGAATATCAGGAAGATATAGAAAGTGTAAGAGGTTGAAATTAGAAACTTCGAGGTGGAAGGATATAACTCACTGAAAAGTTCACTGCCGAGTTTATCTGGCAGACTTGATTAAGTACAGGAAACAATCATTGAACTGGAGGAAGTTCATTTGAGATTGCCTAGTCAGAAAGCTAAAGCAAAAAAAGAATGAAAGGGTGAATGAAAGGTAAGAAACTGAGGAGTCACCAAGGTAAAGGAAGGGATAAAGAAACAGAAAGTTTTAAATGGACAACATCTTCTCAAATCTGAGGCAGGACATAGAAATCCAGATTCAGGAATTCAAATGGACATAATGAGTAAGATAATCAAAAAAAGTTCACAGCAATCTACATTGTAATAGCTTCCAGAAGTCACAGTCAGAGAACATGGAAAGGTACTGGAGAAAATGATGTTGTTATGGTTTACATGTACACGTCCTCCAAAGCCTCATGTGATGAAGGGCAGGGTTCTGAGAGAGGGATTGGATTATAGGGCTTGAGCTGACTGCCATTATGAGATGGGGTCTGGGTGTGGGTGGCTTGCAAGAGTTTTTGTCCCTCCCTGGTTCCTACCATGTACTGAGCAACTCTTTCTCTGTCGTGCCTCTCTGTCACGCCATTCTGCTTGGAGCCAGTTGACTATGGACTGAAACCTGTAGAAACTGTGAGCTGAAATAAAATTTCCTCCATTAATCTGTTGGTGTTGGGTATTGTGTCCCAGTAACAATAAAGTGACCAAGACACATGTCATTATGTACTTTTTAAGAAACCTTGTAGACTAGAAGGGGTAAGATGATGTATTTAAAGATGTTAATTAAAAAACCACAGATGACATTACAGTATAAAGATTTCTATAGAAACTGTTAGAAATAATGAAGAAATTTAGTAGAGTTTGGATACAAATATCAATGTTCAAAAATCAGCTGGATTTGCATGTCTTTTCTTTTCTTTTTTTTTGCAGCACCAGGGATTGAATTCACGACCTTGCGCTTGCCAGGCAGGCGCTTAGACCGCTGAGCTAGATCCCCAGCCCTGGTGTTTTTGAGACAGGGTCTCACTATGCCGTTCAGGCTGGCCTTGAGCTCACTTTGTAGCCCAGGCTGGTCTCGAATTCACAACGATCTGCCTGTCTCAGCCTCCCGAGTGCTGGGATTACAGGCGTGAGCCACCACGCCCAGCTCTGGATTTGCATGTTTTAACAATAAAGATTTCAAAAATAAAATTAAAAAAATTGTCTCACAATAGCATCACTTTCTTGGCTACTTTCTTGTAGCCAAGAAAGTAAAAAACTTGTATACTGAAAACTACAAAACACTGATGAAAAAAAAATTTAAAACATACAAATAGATGGAAAGACAACTCATGTTCATAGGTTGGAATAATTAATATTGTTAAAATGTTCATACTTGCCAAATAATCTGCATATTCAAAATGAATTCCTATCAAATTTTTAAAGATATTTTTTAAAGATTTAGAGAGAAGTCTTAAAATTCATATGGAACTACAAAGGATCCTAATAGCTAATACAATACTGAGAAAATACAAACATAGAGGTCTTATAATTTTTAATTTCAAAATATATAATGCTATGATAATCAAAATGGTATGCTATTGACATAATGACTACATATAAAGACTGGAACAAAGCAGACAGTCAAAATTAAAACTGCTCACACAAAGTCAGCTGATCTTTGAAACAGGGGCTAATCAAATGGTACTGGAAAAATTGGACCCTTATTTTACTCTAACATGGAAGATGCTTCAAAATGAATTAAAAGTCTTAAACATAAGATCCAAGAGTAACACTCCTAGAAGGAAACATAGAGACAAAGTTTTATGACATTTGTGTTGGAAATGATTTCTTGGATATGATATCCAATATATGAAGGGTGATCAAATAATACAGTAAATGCTTAAACTAAATGCTTGTTATAGTAAATAACACATTGCCATAAGTTCCCTTCAAAATACTTCACCTTACACTGTCATTATTCTTGACAATGTCTTTTACTGCAATAAGTCTTAAAATTTAAACATTCACTGTATTTTTGATCATCCTTTGTACAACAAGAAAAGGCAAAATAGACAAGTGAGACTATAGCAAACTAAAAGCTTCTGTACACTAGTAATAAAAAAACTAATCATTAGAATGAATAGTAACCTAAAAAAAGGAAGAAAATATTTATTTGCAAATGATTTGTCTCTTATGAGCTTAACATCTAAAATATATAAGGATCAACTACAACTCAATAGCAAAAAAGTCAATTGATCCAATTAAAATTTATGGAAGATATGAATGGAGGTATCTCCAAAGAACATATGCGAATAGCCAACAGGTATATAAAAACATATTCAGCATCACTAACCATCAAGGAAATGTACATTAAAGCCACCATAAGATACAATCTTACACCTGTTTAGGATAGTCATTATTATTAAATTTAAAACAAGGGGTGTTGGTAAAAATGTAGCAAGACTGAATACT
>RJWT010009268.1:0-25315 GCA_004365215.1 Cuniculus paca
AATTAGCAAGGCAAGGTTTTATAGAGCTTATATAGATTTATATTGTTTATGTAGTTAATTTTCAAAATGAAACTCATTACGATGAATATGAATCCCTTAAACATTTTCATATTTTAATAAAACTAATACTATAAAATATTTTATAATACTATTACGACATCAGTTACTTTGTGGTATATTTCCTATGTCAGAGTAGATAAAAGAAATATATTTTTGTATTTATGATTAATACACAGTAAGTTATATTCTAAGCAGTTTTAACTATTTTGAATGACTATAAATGAGAAATCATCAAAATCTTTAATATTTAGAAGTCTGTAGATTGTTCATACAGAAAAATGATTAAGTATATTTCTCCCAGAGTGATAGCCATTGATATTTACTGCATAACTATTTCTCCATGTTTCCCTGTATTTTTCAGGGGAAAAGTTCATTTACTGTAAAATTTAATGACACTTTTATAAAAATATTCAGTATATATTTATAGTAAAATTTAAAAGCCAAACATTATATAAAGGTTTAAGATTTAAAATCCTAGACTTAGTCATGCACACATTTTCTTTCCTTCTCTATTTCTCTCCCCAACTTCTTTTCTAACTTGCTTGCTTGCTCTTATTTTTTTTTTTCATATAACAAAAGCATTAACTTGCTCTGCCTTTTGTTCAATCAATACTAACAGAAAAAAACAACTTGATCTTGCCACTGTAAGTAACAGCAAATTTTCAGTTCAGAATTTTCGTGGGATTACTTCAAGCTTTCTTTTATCCCTTTCATAATTTTGTTCTGTCCTTCTGGGTGGTATCTCAACATAGGGGAAAAGTACATCACACTTTGGCATCTAGAAAGAGCCTCTGGCCCATATATCTGCTTTTTGATTCTCTTGACTATTCACTAATTACAGAATTGAGCACATGCAGCTTGCTAATATGTGTTATCATCCACAGCCTCTGTTTCTTCCCTTCATTGCTTCTGTTTGTAAAATTCTGTCATTTTACATAACAGATTTCTTCATGTTTATGGAGTCTATATGCAATTTCTTTAACACAGGCATATTTGGTAAAACCTTGTTCTTGGCCAATTTGATGCCAGTGGTATGGAACCCTTATTTCCTCTCTCATCATCTGAAGATGCAAAGTCACACATTCTTCTGGACTACTGCTTTCCATCATGCAAGGTGGGAAAACCTAGCAGGAAGCTTCGTGTAAGAATTCCAGCAGCAAAGTTGGAAAATCGCTTCTCTATTTTCAGACACTCTTCTAACTCTGACTTTCCAGTAGTATATTCCATTCCCTGAAGTACATCACAAGTTCTGGAGCATTCTGGACTCCTTTAACCCTCGTTGTTCATTCTTTAAGCCTCTGCAGGCACCCTCTGAAGCTTGCAAATTGATTTCACCTTCTCTTTGTTCGACTGTGGCATTCATTATCTCCTACACCAAGCTACCTCCTATGGTGAATTTTAGGTTTTCAGTGTCAAATATTTTAATGTATTTTTATTTTTAACTGGCATATTGTAATTATATATTTTTAATGTTTGAGGTACAGTGAGGCATTTCAATACATGTATCAAATGTGTAATAATCACATTAAGGTAACTGACCTACGTATGCAGTCAGGTACACATGATTTCTTTGAGTTAGACATTCAAAATCTTTTCTACTAATTATTTTAAAATATTGAATTACTCTTTTCATTATACTTACAATACTGTACTATTGAACATTAGAAATTATTTTGAAGTCCAAAAAACTATCACCTCCTAAAACAGTGCATATAACAGGAAAAATTTGATTTTGGAACTGTTTGTCCATAATTAAAAACAGTTTTCTGTTTTGCCTCATCTATTTAATCAGACCTGCTTGGACTCACGATTCTCTTGAGCTATGAACGATCATCACTTTTATTGGCAGGAAAAATTGTCAGGCCAGGAATCTATACATTAAAATAAATATAATCTACCTATAGTTTCAAAGGATATATGCTTTAACTTACCTAGTTATTAAAATATATTTTTATTGATTAAAATTAATCATTCATTTGTTAGAAAATGCTCACAAAGCATATATTCATTTTTTAATTTTGCTTAAAAAATTGCCCTTAAATAATCACTGTAGTCATAAATTTTTCTTTCTGACTAGTTATTTCAAATAAAACTTTTCCAGATAATAGTTTGAAACAGTCACATAAAATACAACCTGCTGTTTACTGTTTTTCTGTCTCCAGCTGTGAAAAATAAACTTTCCGGGACCACACATGCTAGATACCATTATACAATTAGATCACATATGCCACTAGATAGAATTCTCCTCTTTTTCAAATCCTAAATTCAGAAATTTTGTTAATATTTAATCTACTCATTATTGCTAGAAGGACAGAGATTTCAGATTTCAAAAACAAGTAATAAGCTACTGGTGTACTAAAATGAGGAAAATGAATTTTTGTAAGATGAATTTATCTTCTTTCACATTCCTAGGTCCCTCAAATTTTGTCATGCATGCAAAAATTTTTCCTAAATAGGAGATCTGCTTCTGTCTTATCCATTAGTCTTGTTCTGCTGAGAAGTTTACAATTGTTTAAATCCAACAGCTCTTCAAAATTAAATACAGTAACATCTGAATTATTAGAAGCTTTCATTTAAGCAACAGGAAGAAGAAAAACACAAAAAACAACCTCAAATATTCTCCATGGTTGCAGTTATTTTACACTGAACATGCAAATTATTATAATGTTGATTTCAGCATAGAGGAAAGTCATAAAAGCATTCGAATTGTAAAGTAACTTAAGAAATAATTTTGCTGTTAACTCTATATTTAAACTTCACATTCATTTAGTCTTTGATTCTAAGGGATATGCTAGCAGGCTTAAATACAGTCAATCCCTTATCATGTACTTTGAAAAGACTGAATTAATGATGCCTGTGAGGGGACAATATTGATTAAGATCTCTTTCAAGTGTTGTGAGAGTGTGATTGATGTAGGCTGTATTAATGATTACATAGTAGTCATCTGCCTATTTGCCAAGAATGGAAAAATAAAACCTCTCCTTATGGAATAATAGAAATTAACCTATTCAATTAAAAATGAAAATTATATATATATACTATCTCTTAAGTTTTATTGCAGGGATGTTGTATTTGTTAAGGTGCAGTAATGAGTTTACTTTAAAAATAGTAATAATCTCTACAATGATGTTACTTGCCCAGAGGAGTGATTTTCAAATGTTTTGCACTCAGAAATCTTTCAAATTTATTGAAGTTTCCGTGAGATAAAATGTCGATGTACTATCTATATTTGCCATGTTTAACATTGAAACTGTGAAATTTACACAATATTCATGATTAATTCATTTGAAAATAAGAATAACAATTTTCTGGTAATATAAAGGGTACATGGTTTATAATACTTGAAAATCTCTACAATATCTAGAGTATTGGAACCCAGTTTGATTTTCACACCTGCTCCAGCATTCAGTGGGTCAGAGTTTCTGGCCGACTCTGCCATACAGTCAAGAGCAGATAAGAGTTAAAAGGGGTACTAATCCAGTGTAATTTACACATCTCCTTTAAAAGCAAAGACTCTCATTCCTTTGCATTTTCTGCATAGCCTATACATTGCCATAAGTATTAACAGCACGTCAGGGGTTTTGTGCATGCATAAACTGTTTTGTAGCTCGAATATTTATTCTAAAGGTACTAAAGTTCCTTTGCCCACAACTTCCTTAAATTTAAGTTAATGCAGCCATATATCTTCCTCCAATAAATTAAAGAAGCGTTAGAGAATGATTCAAATGATAGAGCTGATCCTATACTAGTAAAATGAAAATAATATAAGTGGTACTTGGCTGATAACAAGCAAATGAAGAAAGTGTTTTGCTTAGCAGCCACTCATTTATATTTGATCAGTTAGACTTTGTGGTCATATTATTAGAGGAAAACTATAGCTATTCTGTCAATGATGGAAAATCACTGGGCTAATTTAGAATACTTTCAAATTTCCACTATGGTGTAATTATGACTACTGGAAACTTATTAAATATATATATATATATATATATATATATATATATATATATATATAATACAAGTGTTTTCATAACATAAATATTGTATTCCTCCATTTGAATCTGCTTACATATGCAAATTGTCATTGACAAAACTAATTACTGTAATTTTATTACAAAAATAGACTTCTTCACAGTTGATATCTTATGTTTCAAAATACATGTTCTAAATTATGAACTGAGACAATCTATTCCAATTAATGGTACACAGAGTTATATCCATTCCTTTCCTGTGTCATTCCCTTGACAATTTGAGTGTACACATAGATGTATTTACATCTAGAGAACAAGATGAGTTCCAAAACTATAATGACCATTTTCATTTAAAAATTACAATAAAAGAAACATTGCCATTAATCTCCCTCATCATTCTCCCTCTCCCTTCAAGCACACTTATCCAGTAGCTCTTGACAGTTTCTGAAGCAGTTGTGGATTGATGTTCTGTTTCATGTCCTTAGTTGCCCTGACATGGATGACTAGATATTCTGAACTGATTCAAAATACTTACCTTTTGTGGTCACTTTGATTTTTGAAAAGAGCCAGTAAATAAGGAGGATGAGGATGCCTTTCCATTAGATGGTACATGGTAACAGCATTCATTGTATATTGGATCACATCTCACACAGATGCTCATGAAGATGTCCTCCTGGCTGCTTCAAAAAGGAACAAGAATGATGAGATGAGAGTGTTTGAAATCCCCTTTATTTTCATTCCTGTTGTTATTCTTCTTAACTCTTGTTTATGATATATGATGTTTACATTCAGTCAGGTTATTAAGTTCCTGTATGTGGAGTATCCAATTCTACTTTAACAGGTAGAGGGAGGAACGTGGGTGGGAAGATGAAGAGGAGTGAAAAGAGAAAGAAACTGTCCTAGAAACATCCACCCGCTCCCCAAGTTGAATGTAAACTCATGTACTGCAAACATGTATTAGGTTTTAAAAAAGAAAAAAGCAAGTGTGTTCAAAGTCAAAAGGAGTAGTTTTGAGAGGGGTTAATGGTAATGTATCTTTTAATATGTTTTAAAATTACAACATTCTTTGTATATTTCATCATATCTTGTCTGAATGCATGAGAAAAAGAATATTATAAATGATCCTTCTCCACATTAATATACCAGAAGATCAAACACCAATGTTTTAGATTGTGAGATTTATATAGAACTTTTGGTTTTGAATACATCTGTGTAGACACTACCACAATGATGATAGCTGTACTAATTTCTACACGCTTTGTTTTAAAGTTACACACTATCTCCAAATCTAAACCCTGGGAACCACTGATCTATTTCTCATCGTGTCTTAAGTCATTTTACTCAGGGATAGGACAATATACCCAACACCTGCAACTGACAAGAGGAGAGGCTTATTTTGGCTCATGTTTCAGAATTTTCTAGTCCTCGCATGATCAGCAGCATGGTGATAGGGCCTGGGTAGAGAAAAGTTGCTGGTCTCTTCACAGCCAAGAAGTAGAAAGTGAAGGGAGGATCAGGGACAGGAGATCGGGCTTCCAGGTTCACCTGAAGTGACCAACCTCTTCTGCCCAGCCTCTCCTAACATCACACTTAGTTATTACAGCCCATGACTCCATCAGGTTTCCAATGCGCTGTTTTTGAATGTGTGTGACACTCCAGACATAAACCAAAACTCATCAGCTTAGATTTTTCTTTTTGAAAATGTCAAGCAAATGGCATTGTTTGGAGACTGGCTTCTTTTACTCAGCATAATGTCTTTGGAATGCAATAAAGTTGTAATATTCATCAACAGTGTACTTTTTATATTGCTAAGTAATGCTCCATTGTATGAACTAGTATACTGGTTTATTTTTCCAATAACTAGATAAAGTACATAACTTGTTTTTAGTTGCTGACAATTATGAATAAAGACACTATAAATATTCACATATAGGTGTTTGTGTGAGTGCATATTTTATTCACCTAAGGTAAACACATAGCAGCTGGATATTTTTATTTTCCTCTCTTAATATTTCAGGTTCCAGCCATTTGATTATGATATATCCTGGTATAAATTTCTATGTATTAACGCTGCCTTTAGGTTCCCTGAGTTTCTTAATGCACACTTAACTATTACCAACTTTGGGAAGTTTTAGCATTGTTTCTTCAAGTATTTTTTTTCCATAGCCTTTCTTTTCTCCTTGCATCAATTATACAAATATTAGGCCTTTGCTGCCTCACTGATTCATTTGTCCCTGAGGCTTTTTTCATATTTTATTATTGACTTTTATCTTGTTTATTCAGACTGGATTTTTTATTGATAGTTTTTAAAGTCTATTTTTATTTTTAAATTTATTTTTATTGACTTTCTGTCACCAACATTTTACATTTTTACCTCATCTTACGGGCTGTTAATTTTTATTGTTGTATTTTTTAGTTCTAGAATTTATGTTGACTTTCCTATGACTTTTATTTCATGGCCTACTTCTATCTGCTTTAATGACCTTTTCTTGGAATATATAAACAATAGCCATTTTAAAATCTTTTTAAAGTAAATTCTAACATGTATATAACTTGGAAGTTGACATCTCAGTGTTTTAGATCATAAATATGCCCTGTAGGCCTATGTGTTACAAGGTTCGGTCCCCAGGGTAACACAATGTTAAAATGGTGAGACCTCATGGAAGATCCTCAGGTGCCTAGGGCCGTGCCCTGAAATGGAACTGTGGGGCCTTGGTCCCTTTTTCTTTCATGTTCTTCTTAGTCATGAGGGAAGTAGTTTTGGTTATCGCATGCAGGCTTGAATCAAACTCTGAGCCACCTTTCGAAGTTACACCATAGTTTCCTGATACACCTTTTCTAAGTTATGTATCTCGGATATTTCACTTCTTTCTGACAGTGATAAAAAGCTGACCAAAACACATCTGTTGATGTTCATTTCCACATGAGTAAAGACGTTACTGGTTCTAATAATATCAAATGTTTTAGGTTTGTATCTTGGATATTTCAAATATTATATTTTGGTATTTACATCCTATGAAAAGATGTATATATATATATATATATATATTTTTTTTTAGCAGACAATTTACTCAGGTCACAAGAGCCAATTTGCTTTCTGTGAGTTACAGTCCCATTGTGAGTTTAGCCTCAAAGCCTTTGTGGTCCTGTTTAGATCTGTCCAGCATGTCTACCAGCCAATGGCCAGTCTGAGACCTAGGTAGAGTCCTAATTGTTCAATTCATTACATCTTTTAATATGAGGTCAGGATCAAATATATACTCGAGGGTAAGCCTCTGAATTTCATAACATTTTCATGAGGTGGCTTTCCTATTCTCTTAACTGTGTTCTTAGCACTTTCTGTGACTCACTGCTCTCATACCATTCTTCTTTTAATTAAAAATTTAGAGTTTAGCTTACTTAATTCTGAAAAAAAAAAAAAGTCTGACCCTTTGTCTTCTCTCTGACAGCCAAAAAAGGGCATAATTTGGCTGACAACTGTCACTCTTGGCCTTCATACCCTTTGTTCCCCGGAGTGGCCCTTTTTAACTGGGGCTATGGTCTTCCCTATACTCTGGAGTTACTTCACAGCTTACACTCTATGATATGCCTGCAGAAGCTGCAGCTTGGCTAGCAACTGCATAGCCCTATTTCTACTCTTGCTACTCTAGGCCCTGCTGCCATCCCTCCAAGTAGCAGTTGGAAACTGCGCCTGACAGGCAAAGTTTGGGGAGAGACTGAGGCCCATTCGTTATATTCTCAAAACCTCTGAACCCAAAAAGCTTGTGACTAACACAGTCAACTCTCTTGAAGATTTATCAAAAGCAATAGCAGTCATAAATTAAGCCCCATCATTTTTGCTGACATTTTGGAGTTATCATTGAAGCAGCCATTTCCCCCCAAAGTTCTATAGCTACATTAGCTATATTAAATATAGTGTGTCCCTGGCATTCAAAGCCCAGAGCAGCAAAACTAACGAAACGGTGCTGCACTCTGTTCATTCATGGTTTTGATCTAAATTGAGCAAAGGACCCCTCAGCTGATTGGTGACAATTCAATTGTGTGACTTCTTCTTAGAGACAATTAGTAGAAGGACAGTGAGGAAACTGGAAAAAAAGAGGACAGCTCCTAGAGGACATGTTTATGCCCAGAAGTGCACCCCTTTGAAATTCAGGGTGCATTTATTCAGGCTTATAATACCAAAGAGGAAATAAACTATAACCTTTCTATAAGTCTGTATTTTGCATTCAGAGTTCTCTTACTCATCTTGCTCAGAACATATTTTTAGATAGACTATTTCTTATTATGAAACTGCAAGAGTGATTAACAAACTCACTACATCCAGACCACAGTTTGTGAGATGGTAAGAAAATCATATTTTAACAATAACTAACAAAATTTCCTTTCACAATGATAATGGTGGTAAAACAAGGAAATAATGCTGAAATTACATATATACAAGTACATACATACAAATCCTTTTGTAGAAACAAGAAAAATTCCATTAACATTCAGACAGATTGTGTCTTTTGCTATCATATGAAATAAATAAATGTTTTTAAAATGACAAACTTTGGCAATTATTGATGTGATTTATTACTCCTTTGTTGTGAAAACAGTGAGGCTATTTTGAAATTACTATCCATTTTTGAAATGTGAAAAGAAACAGTTATTACTACTTTGATATAGCTCCAGATATAACAGAAACAATTATCTATATTTAATTTTTAAAGGATAATTGTATGTAATTTAACAGCTAACAATAATTTATGTGCTCTGCTACATTTTGGCCATTTATTTCTATAAAATTACTGATAGTCACAATTTATGTATAAAAAGACTCATTTAGAACTCTTTTATGAAGTAAATTATAACAATTATAAGTACATATAAAATACCCTTATAAAAATTTTTCTCTTAATAACATTGAGTAGCTTTCCTTTTCAATGTTCTGTTTTTCAATTTTATTTTGGGATGAACCAAAAAGATAATGAATAGAATATTCACATCCTAAAAAAAGACAGAATTTAAAGACTACTTAAAATTAGGTAATCAGTACCTTTTTAAACAGGTATTTATAAATATTGTCAATAATGGAAAGTTTCTTTGTCTCATTCCTTTTATGGATTACTAAAATAATCAAACCACTATGAAATAACAGAAGAAAAAGCAAAAGAGGTATAATCTCCCTTGTTTCTACCTGGGCCTGTTGCACACTTCATATAACATAGTTCTAAATCCTTCTCCAAAATTGTTTGTCCTTATAATATGTCAGATTCCTTCCAATGACAGCCATGATATAATCGTATATCTTATAGATTAATTCTTGGTTATGATTGGTTTGAAAGTACTTAGAAATTTAGAGGTCTGTTCTATTGCAGAATCAGAACTTGGTCAACTTACTCTTCATTTGAGCTTTTCTCGTACAAATGTGAAAAGCTGTGGAAATTTTTATGTATTTTAATGATTTTATTCAGTGTGACTTTCGGGCATTCAGGACAAGAAAGAGAAAGGCATTTTTAATACCCAGACATTGAATGCAGGAGATTACTTATTTAAGGAAGGGTTTTCAGTACCATTCAGCTCATAAACAAACACAGATAGCCCTGTTACCCAATGCTTGGAAGGTGGTGTAACTGCTGCTACCACTCTACACGGTTACTCATCCTATGGGGATCTAAGAGAAGATAAAATGCTGAAATTACATATATACAAAATGGAATGATTTTAGGAAATGATTTTAGCAGTTTCAACTACTTCTAAGGACTTTTTTTTAAACATCACTAGCTAGTGAAATTACAGAAAAGAGTCCAATTCGAAGATTCCTATGACTTCATCTATGGAAAGACACTTGCACTGCCTTTTAGAGTCATAGCAGAAATGTAGAACATGTAATTTTTAATTTGCTATTCCTAGTTTTATAGATGGGATTTAGAAGACCTTAGAAACTGATATAAAATATTAATCAACATTTCAAGTACACATGGGATAGCTATTTTTCTATAGACATCAATTCACTTAACTCTGTTATCTTTTTGAATTACTTTAGCTCAAGACATCCAGATAATTTCTGTTTGTTAGTTTAAGAATGACTGTACATATCATTACTTATGCTGAATGTGAGAGTTCTTGCTTTGTCATATTATATAATATATTCTATGTCTGTAAACTGATAGAAAAACCTTGAACTACTCAAGCATAAAAAATACTTACAAAATTGTAAGTTTTTTAAAAATGTAATTATGTATTGTATAAAGTATTAGAATTGTGAAAGTTTTGTTTATATGGAATTTGAGATTTAAAAAGTTTTAATACTGTTGGAAATTGATAAAAAAACAACCAAACCAAACAATGAAAATTTTAAAAAATACTGCATACACTATTTTTATCAAACATATTTAATCATTTAAATCTATTTTAATGTTGTTGCTTTATGATTAAAGCACTGTTTTTGCAAATAATGTAGCAAAGTAAGAATTGACTGTATTTAACTCACTAATATATGACTGATGTAAAGTGTAATCAACATTATAGACAAACTTTTATGTTATAGTTAATAGGTCTAAACGTGTGTTTTTTGTATTTAAGCCAAATTATGGTAATATTTTATTCTGTAAAACTTGTGCTATGTAGAAACTGCTTGAAACAATCTTTTAAATATTACAGTAAAAACCAAGTGTGTAGGTAATGTAGATTAAATAATTCATGTTTCATGCATAATAAAATTCTTGAAATAATTTAGAGGTACATTTTCTAATTTAATTTTTGTAAGTACTTTATGAAACAAATACCATTTATTGGCTAGGTTTAATGTAAGTCTCAAAAATTTTAAAATATATTAGTCTCACTATAGGATAAAGACTAAATGATGAAAATTCAATTCTGTGGATTTGTAAGCCTGTGCAATTTGCACAAGATTCTAACATAAATTCAACAAGATACCTTTTTGCTGAAATGTATCCCTAATATTAATTAAAATGCTCAATGTATTGATGAATTACCATATTCCTAGTTTCCACAATTTTAACAGATTCTTCTATATAAACCAAGTAACTACATACAATTCTTGTGATTTGATTTATTAAAATGAAACATGAAGTCCTGGAATGTGATACAATATTATCATTTGCTATACACAAGTCATTTAAATCAAGAATATATAAGGATTTCTTAAAATTCAGTAAGGAAAGGACAAATTGCTCAATAGAAAAATTGAAAGTTGTATTTCCTAAGAAAATAGCCAAGTAGCCAATAAATATGGAAAAATTACTTTGTTACTATTTAAGGAATCATAAATCGATTCCATTAGCCAACTATCAGAATCCGAAAAAAATGACTAACTGTTGGCAAGGATAAGGAACAGATAGTCCTGTCATTCATTTCTGATGACTATAATTTGATATAATCACTGGAAAAGACATATATATTGCTATAGTGCTGTCTTAAGAATCTCATTCTAATGGATCTACTGGAAAGACATGTATTTTCACCAAACTCCCAGATAAGACTATTTTGTCCATAACTATCATTCTCAAAAGCTCCAATCTGAACGTGCTTCCAAAATTGACTATAGAATAGGTACATGAAAATAAATTAATATGTATTCACATATTAGTATAGAGAAAGGATAATGATCAGACTACAAATAACTCTGTATGGAAAAATCTTAATAGGCATGTTATTTGTAGAAATAAGTCACATACAAAATTACACATGCATCAATATTTCATTTGATGGTTTAAACATATATTGTTCATTTAAATAAAGAAATACTATCTTCATTCTGTCTTCTAAATTGATTGCTCCTTTTATTGTATATTGAATGTCTATGGTTTAATGGGTATAGGACTGATATTTTGTAGTTCTAAAGTTAGTATATACAAATATTCCACATATCCTTTAGCTTGCTTTTCAATCATATGACCCTTAATGTCAACAAGTATGTAAGTAAATAAAAAAGGCTGACATCCAATTAACATTAGCTTTTAAAGGTTTAATCAACTGTTATCAATTTAAATCTCTTCTTTGGCACTTTTAATGAAAGCGTAATAACAAGTAGAATAAACTAGAGGAATTTTTACTTTACTGATTCACAATGAATTTATTCTGAATACTTGATTTTACACAGGAAAATAATTTCAATGAAAGTCATAGGTTATGTAAACATTTCTGTCTGCTATAGAGTCAAATAATAAAATTCAAATCCTTATACTATATAAGGAAATCATAGGGTCTAAGCATAGGCTTGTTATTTAATTTGATTTGATTTTTATGTATTCAATTTGCAGCTGTTTCTTGATTCTCCTTTATTATTTTACTGCCAGTGTGGAGAATGTTCTATGCCATCAGCTGAATTATATCAGAGATTTTAATATAATGTAACATTAAGGATTTAATTAGCAAGTAAAACTTTGCATACAAATTTACAGTCTCAAAGAATGTCCATATTAAAAATGTGTTTGTAAATGATAACATACAAGAATATTGTGCTGTGGATTGACATAGTTATTGAAAGCACTTCACAAATAATTCGGTTTTTTATGCAAAATATAACATTTTAAAATAATAGCCAGTGACACTCATTCCTTGGAGAAGTGATTCTAAAAGTCATGTGGTATGTATCTGACTAGTATGAGTAAATTTTTCATAATTAATTTGCATTGACTATGATATTTTTCTCAGAGTTATCATTTGAAGATTAGAGTTTAATCTTTTTTATTATGAACTACATTTTAAAAACTGCATCTTGTGTATATATTACAGGAAAGGAATTATGCCTTCATTTTTCCACCTTTACTGAGATATAATTGACAAATTTATTTACTTCACCAAATATAATGTTTTGATATATATATACCTCAACAATGAAACCACATACCAACTAAATAACATATTTATGATCTCATAGAGTTATCACTGTATGTCTGTAATAAACATACTTAAGATCTACTCTCTTAATGAATTTCAAGTATACAACACAGTATTGTTATCACAATTACCATGCTGGATAATAGAACCACAGAACTTACTTGTTTTATACATTTGAACAACGTCTTTTCATTTTGCCCTCTCCACATGTCCTGGAAACTAACAGCCCACGATCTGTTTCTATGCTTCTATGTTTTCAAATTATTTACATTGCTCATATAAGTGAGAAAATTTGGTATTTGTCTTTTTTGAAAAGCTGAGCCTTTATGCTTTAAGACATTTTCTTAATATGGCCGCTTCTTAGAAGATATTCTAGTTAATTTCCAAAAATACGGAGAACTAGAATATTTTCCTATAAACATGTTTCATATTTGCTATAGGCTGCATCTAAACTGTCTCTCAAGGTCTTTTGTGTTCAGAGGTGTGGCTTTTGGAAGGCAGCTGGATTACAGAGAGCTATGCACATCAATTTGTTAATTCATTGATGTGCTCACATGTTATTGGGGAGTAGGGCCTGGTTGGAAGTGTAGGTTACCGGGGATGTGACCAGAAAGGGTATATTCTTGTCCCTGCTCCTCTCTCTGCTTTCTGTCTGACATGCCCTTCCTCCTTACCATTTCTATCTTGGAACCCATAGAGTATACACCAGTTGACTCTTCTGAAAGCAAGAGCCAAAATAAACCTCTCCTCCTTACAAAATTGGTTTTGGTAAATAACATGCCACATGACTCTTCACCCACACAGGACTTGTTCAAACGCACAGGAATTTCACTTTTCTAGACAATTTAAGACAGACTATAACTAAGTTAATTATGAATGACATCTTATCATTACATACGTCATTATCTTGGATGAAATCAATGTCCAGTAAATATTGTAATAAATTAAAAAATACTTTGACTACTACCTCAATATAGAGACAAATGCATTATATATGGATGATAGCTCTGAAAAAATATACAATGATAATTTTGTTGAATAACATGCAAAATATCTTAATGACTTTAAGAGTGGAAAAAAGGATATAAAAAGCATTATAAAAAGAAAATAATAGTTAAGTTGGACTTCATTAACATTAAGAATTTTTATTTACCAAAATAAATAAAATTAATAGGTAAGAGGTACTAAGAGGGAGATGTCTTTTTAAATAGAATAATATATTTGTATAAATGTACACATCTATTAAGAACTCATGTCTCATACACAGATTGTACGAATACTGCTTTCAAGTGCTTAATCAAAAGGCAAATGTTCCAATTTAAAATTAGAAAAGCATACACTAAGAAAAAGAAACAGGACAAGTCCATTAGTGACTAACTCAGTACTATTAGCTTGGTCCTGGTTCAGTCCTGTGAAAGTAATGATTTCACATAATACCGGTACCATAAAAGTCCATCTAATGAGATCAATGGAGTAAAACAAAAAGAGGCTGCATGATTACGTCCAAGTATAGACAGAAACAATAAATTAGCGAACACAACAAAAATTATCAAATACTTTTCTCTTCTGACTACCATGTTTGATGTTTTACCAAATAGAAGTTTAGTCACATTCCATTCTTCTCGTTTCTTGCATAAATGTTCTTTTCAAATCAAATCACTAAACTGCTCCTACTTTCTGACAAGACCCAATCCAAAGATTTTCTTGAACACAAAAAAAAACTCATGTCTGAACCCAATAATGTAATCTCTTCTCACACATTTTAAAATTGAGAAGTCTGATGATTTCTCATGGTATATGGCCCCTTTATTGCAGCAAGTAAAAAAAAAATCTAATTATGGTGTATAATAGTTTTTTCTGGTGATTTTTGGCTGGTAGGTTTCAATAATAAACAAGTATCTCAAAAAGATTAAGCATATGGCAATAAGCATAACAATGTGCCATAAATAACATGGCTTTTCAGGGAAATTAAAATCCAACTGTTATCATAATATCTTAAATTCAAAAGCATGCCAATATCAAATGCTATAATGAGAATAATTAAACATTTGCCATCCTATTGGTGTAAAACATATTGTTTATTTTAATAGTTTATGGTAATTATTGTATAATAAATAACATATAACTAAGTGTACAATTTGTTATGTTTTTAAAATACCAATGTCTGCTAAATCATTGTCAAATTCAAGATATTGAACATGCTTATCACACCTCATACTCTTTTCTCTTTTTGTCTCCTACCAAGACCACATGAACTATTATATTTACAGTACTATCCAATATGTACTTTGAATTTTCTATAATGATATATATGTGTAATCACACAATATGCATATATTTTGTTCAAATTTCTTTCAGTGAGTATCCTTATTTTGAGATTTATTGAATATCTCTATTTTGAGATTTATTAATATTGTTGTTTTATATATTTTCTCATTTTTCACTGTTGCATAATATTACACTAAATGAAAGCACGCTTGGTTTATGTCAGATTTTTGGCTATAACAATGAATGATATTTGAGCATACATGTAGAAGTTTTTATATGGACATTTGTCTTTGTTTATCTGCCTAAGAAGTGAAAGTGTGAATCATGTGTATTTAACTTTTTAAGAAACTTCCTATTTTCAAAGCATCTGTGTGTCATTTTCAATCCCTAACATTAGTATGTGTGAATTCCAATAGTCTATATCCTTGGAAGAATTCGGTGTAGTCATTTCTTTTATGAATGTATGCTATTTAATTTACATTTCTCTAATGACTAATAATCTTGACATATTTTATGTGCTTAATTTCTACCCATTGTCTTGGTTACTTTTCTCTCATTGCTGAGACAAAATACCCAACACCTAAAATTAGGGAAGGGAAGGTTTATTTCTTACAGTTTGGAAATTTCAGTCCATACCCAGCTAGCTCCAAGGAAGGCTGGCATGGCTGAGGGGGCAGCTGTTCATGGTGGCCCACAAACGGTAAGAGCAAACAGCAAAAAGAAGAGGAGCAAAAGAGAGAGAGAGCACGCCTTCTTTCCTCCTTTGTATACTTTGCAGGCTCCACCCATGGACGGGTACAGCACTTACACCGATAATTCCATCGCTAACCCCAGCACTAACCCCAGCACTAGGCAATGAATCAATCACAAATGTTAGATTCAGCTGCTTTCATGACTACATGAGGCTTGGTGGGGGGGCACCTATATACAAACTATAACACCCACCTATTTTTTTGCCGTTGTTGAACTATTTGTTGGAAATAAGACACAGTTCAAAAAGTTATCAATGAGGAATAGAATAAAAGTTAGTGGCACTAGAGTTGATGGAAAATGTCACAATAATAAAAGTGGATTACAGATACTATCAATTTCTCACAGATATTATGTTAAACAACAAGCCAAATGCAAAGAAGAACATTCTTAATGATTCCATTTTATGAACTTTAAAAATAAGCAAAATAACTTGCTGTCATAGAAGGAAGAATAATTATTTGAGACATTAGACAGGACACAGAGGTTAATATGGAATATCTTAATTTAAGCAACATGCAAGTATGAAAAAGTATAAATTCATGAAAATATATGCATAAGTGTTGAAGCTTGCTATAAGATATACTTCATTTAAAAATAATTTATTTTAATAAGTAATAATTTTGATCCATTAAGTAAAAATAAGGTTTTGTTTGGTCAGTTATTGGTAGGTCACTATGATTTATCTGAAGTCAAATATACCAAAATATATAACCACATTTTAAAATGGATTAAGAGATATTCTGTTTAATTAATACATTACAATTTACAATTTGTGTTGTCATAGATAACGTCTTAAATTTTGTATCACTGGTATGTAGACAAAATGTATCAAAATAAAAGCTTTCAAGGCTATATGGCTATTGAAGCATTACTTTTTCACTTGCTCATTGGTTTTATTTGTCTGAGAGCTATTGCCCCAGAGTGCTTGTCACATTCTCCAATACTATATGTGACAGCACACTGTCTGCGTGCAATCATTTCGAAAGAGACAGGGATATAAACACTCAAAGACTGTAAAAAGTGTCAGTCAACTGTTGTGGAGAATGCAAAGCGAAATTCAGTCATTGCATAGTGTCTACATAGCTGTTGAGTTTCTCATTTTTATCTGCACTTGAGGAACGTGATACATACATATGTAACACAAAGATACATTAGGGTACGAGAAAGTGTGTAGCCATTCCAAATAAAATAAAAACTTTATTTTCTACACTCAGGGTTTAAGAGATTCTTGGTTATTGATTTCCTGCCACACATTTTAAAAGTTCAAATCTGAATTATTTATGGTTATAGACTGAAATCCTTGAACAGCAATTCACACCTATCATTTTTTCGTAAACTCTATTAGGTGCATAACATTTTAGTCTCTTCTTAATCTTTTCTTACTCCCTTCTTGGCTTTTGAACCTAACTACATATTTACTTACAAGATTTAAAGATTTAATTCTGTTTGTCTTTTCTCTTGTATATTTTTTGACAATTTTGAATGTTTTTGTAGACTTTGCCACATTTTGAAAGAGAGTATACCAGATTATTTTTCCCCTTTAATGGATCTCACACACCTTAATTGTTCACGATTCACATGTAAACCAATTTCATTTTAGTTATTGAAATAATTCATGACATAAATGGAAGTCACCTTTTCTTTAAGAAGTCATTTTAATGAAATCTACATAGTCTTTCTAATAAGCTTGTACAAAAAGACATTTGATCAAGGAGCAAATATCTGATCTTAGATTCCTTCCACTACATACTTGTCTGTATGCCTCTGGATGTTCTGATTTTGACTAAATACATGAAACACATATCTATATTATTATTTCATTTAGGTACTAGAATAATAGAAGCCTTTTTCTTCAGACGATTTCTACTTTGCTTTACAATTTATATTTATATACAGAAAAATATTTTTGCTTTCTATTAAAAAGACAAGTAAATTTAATTTGAATGGCATGATGTTATCACTACACTTACTCAGTGTGAGAAGTTTCCAGATGTACCTGAATTGCATGATATCAAAAATGTAGAAAACAATGATTAGTATCTACCATGCTATTTTTTTCTATACATGTTGTATTGTTTCTTTGAATGAGATAAACGACATGACTATTTGATTCAACCAAAAGTAGTGACATGCTAAAAAATAGTCATGTAATTCTACAAAGGGCCACATTTCCATTTACTTTGATTTAAATATATACTATGTACACATGTATTCAAGTTTCACAAGGAACTCCATAAATAAGCACAATTATTTTGTGTCAATTCGCAAATAATAATAAAATTTAAAAATGAGGACATATTGTTTGAGACAGTTTTTTGGATTCTGTATTTTGTTTTGGGTATTTATATTTCCATCACCCTGCAATGTTTTGATGAGTAGACCTATATACTGATCCTTCAAACTTGATAGATGCATATTTCCCACTTTTTTCTTTAAAAAATTGTTGTAGCTATTGAGTTAACTGTTCTTTCTCATATAAATCTTAGATCAAGTTTGTATATGTCAGCAAAAATCGTCCTGTAGTAATCACATCAAAATTATACATAAGTTTTGAAATATTAACTTTTTCACATGGTAAAGCATCAATCAATCAGCATAGATTTTCTCTTCATTTATTTAGATTTTCATTGATTTCCTTCATGGGTATTTTGAAAATTTCAAGGAGAGCTTGACACATGTGAAATATTATGAACTTTGTTCAGCCACATATAAAGAGCATGTGAGCTGTTCTGCTAAGGGTGAACAAAATTAGAGCCCAGGTTATAAAGAGCCACTGAGATACTATAGAAAGGGAAGTAGTGTCAACTAATTAGTTGCTTAAAGTTGAGTAGTTTATAATAATAAATACATATGCCAGTCTTATTAAGCTGCTTGCCATCTTCAACTCTCTTCATTACTTTGCCTTGAGTTTTCAATGGGTGCAGTGATAGAAGCAGTCCTATGCAATGAAAACAACCTTGATAGATAAGCAATGAATTGTATTCTTAGGCACTGTATAAGCTATAACTGCATTTTTATCAATCCCTGTAACTACAACTCAAAATTTCCCTAATGTTAATAAATGTTCCTAGGCAGGGCATACAGCTCCAGAGGAGAATGATGATTTACAATAAGCCATGGTCTTCTAGCCAGCAAGAAAATGGTGTCAAGAGAATGCATACATGGCAGAGAGCAAAGGGAAATAAAAATAATGATTAATAGCCATCACTGAAGGCTAAAGAAATGGAATAGAGAGATTTAGTAAACAACTAATGAGATGAAAGTATACCAAAATTCTGCTCCAAGTCTACTCTGGAGATGATTTGAAAAGATTTTAAAAGAAAGGATCTTTTTTCCTTAAGTTCAGATTTTGAGAGGAAACTGCTTCAATAGACCTCTGTCAAATCAACATTCATTAGAAAAGTAGCAGCAGAAATCAAGAGAAAGAGTCATTACTTAGTTCCCTTGAATTGTCCTCATGTAGAAATGGAAAGGAAATAATAATAATAGTATCAGTAACTGTAATAATAATAGAATCTGTCTGAGGAGCTTCTCAGAAGAGGAAAATTACTCTCAATTCCAAAAGATTTGTAAGTATTAACTGCATCACTAAAGTAAAAATCCTAGAAACTACTTCTTCATCATAGTGTATGTAATACATATTAGCAATTATAACTATTAAATATTTACTTTGTGTCAGATATCCTTGTAAGTACTAACACTAAAACCTTTTTTTATAACATTGAATCTAACCTGGATATATTTTAAACTAGGTTAAATCCTAAAAATCCCTTCCTATTAATTATGGAATTAATTTATATTGCTTCCATATATAGATCAAAGCCTAGATACCTGCCTCTCACTTAAAGTCCTAGAGACTTGATTTTGCAGTTAGTTTATGATTGAAGTCTACATTTTAGATAACTTATTTAAAAACTATAAGCAACAAATTTAAGTGCAGTAATAGCAAAGGCATCACTGATAATTTGTAATTACTGCATCAGTTAGAATTGGGTAATGCTGTATAAGATTAGCCCTAAAATAAAATGATTGTACAATGTAGAATGCTATTGATCTCTCATGTATCAGTTTAGAGATAGGTATCCTGGGGGAGATGAATTGGCTACACTCCAAGATATGCTGTCCAGGCTCTTTTCATTTTAACATTAGGTTATTTCCAACGTATGGTGCTCACCTACATGGTCCAATGTAACAGTACCAAATGTTCTAGACAGCAGAATAAAGAGAAGGAAAGGAAGAGTAGCAGACTCATTTAAAATCAATGAAGATTAAAGAAGAAAGCTTCAGGAGACCCTAATAATGATTAACACTGTATCACATGGCCTTAGAAACCTTAAAAAGCTTTCAAAATGTATTTTTTATACTTAATGGCCATGTGTACCACTAAAAATATTATCCCTTTGGAAAAAGGAGAAAACAGACAGTAAAAGATAATGAGACATCTTTATAAGATTTATATTTCTTACTGAAAAAATAGCAAAACGTGAATAATAAATCTCTACCATATACTATTCAATTCCAAGTTTTCAAACATGATGTTATAATAGCTATAGTTACATGAAAAATATGTGTTTTTCAAATTTTTTGCTATGACTTCTAATTTTGGTCAAGGCAACTTGGTATTAAGAAAATATTTTAAGAAAATTTCAAGATCCAAATTGCTCAATAAATTACCTTTTTCTGGTGATTCTTTATCATTTACTCATTGGAGTCAGTTAAAAATATATATTGGATCTGATAGGAGTAATTCTATATATAGACTAGAAAAGTCAACTCTTATGTATAAGTTCTTTCAACCAAAAAGGAGAATTTTATATTCTTGATCTGATTTGTACAAAGTAATAAAATAAAGTATATATGATTAAAATTAAATTTAACACATGAGAATTAATCAATGTTTGCTTTTAACAAAATCAAGGGCTGAAGAGCTTTAATATTAGAAATACATTTAGTGCACATGTAGAATCTTTTAATCAAATCCCTTCATTAACTATTGCAGGCACGAGGATACACTGACTTTTTAATTTTTAAATACTGAAAGGAAATGATGCATTTAGTCTATGACAAAACTCTGGCATCTCTAAAGGTAATATCCAAGAAATGTTTTTAAAAAGAAATTGTTAATAATTAAATTGTTAAAGAAGCAGTATTCTGGACTTGATACTGTGACTTAGGGAAAATCAGATTCATTTGTTGACACTACACATGGATAAGCCAAGCATCGTATATAAAATACAAAGTTGTTGACAATGTAAGAGTGCTACTGACAAGAGTTGAGGACATTTGTTGCAAATATATTACTCTTAGATGATTATTGGCTGTGGTGCCTGGAAGATTCCCTTTAAAAATCAAAGTCCATGAAAACACTGGACTGAGAAACAGCCTTTTGGTGAGATTATAGTTGTTAAATCAAATATACATTATGTACAATGGGGATATTATGACAGGCAATATAACATACAAACTGGTCACTCAGAACATTAACTGCCCAGTGAAGAAGTTTCAGTATCATACGAAAGACAAGAATTACCTAGATGCAGATAGATTGTAGCTACAAAATTCACATTTAGGAAAGATGAATATATTGAGTGACTAAATAATTTGATATGAAAAAGCTATACTAAGATGCATAAAAATCAATTGAGTGTCTCATGCCCAGGATAGTATTTTTTGGTTTATTAATGAGTGGTATCTAATAGGGAGGTATCTAGAATATCAAATATTTTGTGGTCCAACACAAGACTGTAGTAGTAATGATACATTTCCTTTGAAACATCTGCACACAGAAAAACAAAAGTAGGAACTCAATCTGGGAAAGGCGGTTTAGTCGTGTTATTATTAATAGCCAGAGGAATGAGAGCTGCCTTCATTTTTTCCTTTTCCACTTTAAATATTGACTGAAGTGACAAGGAAATTGTATGTATTCTGTGGTCAGTTTGAAGCATGAATCTCAAGTCATTTACCAGCTGTATGTGGAAACCAGCAAATACAGGTTGAGTACTCTTACTTCCAAACATTTCAAATCCAAAATGTTTGAGTTCCAAAATGTTTGAGCTCCAAAATGATGTCACAAATGGAAAATTTCATACTTTCCCTCACGTTTTCAAAATGAAAACATGGGTGCACTAAACATATGACATAAAATTGCCTTTGTGCTTTGTGTTTAAAGTGTATAAGAAACACATAAATTTTATGATCACATTTGGATCTCACCCCCAAGACACTTCACCTTGGATGTTGTCTGCTCGCTTCCAGCACAAACACTTCGGCCTTCTGTCACAGACACTTCAACCTCCTAATACAGACTCACACAGTGAACTCCAGGCATTCAACTAGTTCCTTCAGATCTCCAGAGAGTAGGCAGCCCTTTTGCACTCTTCCACACCTGGCTCTGTGGGTAGCCACTGTAAACCAATCTTGTAAATCCTGCTATACTTACATATCTTGCATTAAACCTGTTCCTCTAGTGAGCACCGACTGATATACTAGTTAAATTTTCTGAGCCTCTGCTATAACATCTCCAAAATAGAAGGCATTTAAGTGAGTTTCAAAATATGCAAATTGAGGACTCCAGTCATTCCATTCATCATCAGAGACAGCTGCGTGCATTCTTTCCTCTTTCCACAACCATGTTTCCACCTATGAGGACCATGCTGCCATTGGAGATAACAACAAAGATCACAGGAAACATGAGATTCTCAGATTCTTCTGCAGTTTCTCTGAGAGGGCTACCTGCTTAAACTCTGTTTTGGAGAAAAAGCCACAGGCAAGCATGAAAGTGAATTCCAGGTTGTACATTTAAAAGTGATGCTTCCCAGAAAAAACAAAATTATAAAGTATATGGTACGAAAATTACAAAACCACAGATTTTTAAGTTAGAAAGATTTACAAAAATATTACTTCTTATTTCAATGTCACCCCCACCTACACACATTTACAGACAAATGAGCAATGGATTAAAAACTATTGCCATTTGTGGGAATTATTAGAGAACTAATGAAAATCTTTGTGCTTCTTTCGCACTGCCATGTACATATTGTGCTTCTAACAATCATTTTCCCCCCTTCTCTTTTCTCATGGATCAGAAAGGTTTTAGTAGCCACTGTCATTAATTGCATTGTTGTTGCATAATGAATGGTGGTGGTGTTGAGTTCTAAACAATATAAGAAAAAGTAATTGTCTGCCTATTTTTAAAGGTTACAGAAAGCACATGAGAAAATAGAACAGACTCATCCCAAAAATGCAAATAAGGCTGTTAGATAATCATAAAAACACATTTGTAGGTCAAATAATTCACTGCTGTGATTGTCAAGAAATGGTCTGAGTCTTTGAGATAATTCATTTATCTTATATCAAGCTTCCATTTGTAATGTTGTAATGAGAATTTGAATCTCTCATTCGTTTTTGAAAATAAGGAGCAAATAAATTTTACAAAAGTTATCAAGTATTAGAGGTAAGCACTGAGAACAATACAACAGATAAGACCATAAAAATATTACAAAATCATTTTAATGGAAAACTAATTATTTTAGCTAGTACATTTAAAGATTCACACATGAGCAGATAGCTTATCTTTTAAATTAAGTATAAGGAGTGAAATTTTATGCTAATAGGTCATTAAATGGAGTTAGTTCAGAATACTTGCATGTAAAGAAATAAATTTAGGTGTAGATAAATGTAGTAGAAAATTTATTTTAAGGATTAAATTTATGTTCAAAGAAATAAAAATTAAAACTTACAGAGTAGGTTTGTATAATCAAATAATTAATGTTTTTAGCTGAAGAAGATAATTAAAAATCATTTCCATAGTAGATTTGGAAAAGGTGGGTCAAAGGGAATTTAATATTACACTATGTTTTCATTTTTAAATAACCTCATTTCAAAACCTCTCCCAAGAGCATTTTGGAATGCCTTATTAGTATCATGAAAGCAAAAATGTAATACTAATAAGTGCCCTGAGCTCAGTATCATGAACTTCTCTGGAAGTTATATGATAATTATGTCTGATAAAAACAAATTATAATTTAAATTATTAGCATAACTTCTTATGATTCCTTCTAAATTTTCTAAGCTTTGCTATTTCATTGTTTTGTGTTTGTTCTTATCTTGTATTCAAAAACAATGCAAAAGTTACTAAATGTATATAATTTTTAAAAATAAATTTATTCCTTTTCTTATTCTATACTCAAAATTATGTCTGGAAACAGTCTGTGGGAATAACTCATATAGGATATGTTTGTTACGTTACACACACTTTTCCTTTCTTCAAACTAATGTCCTGCTGTCTGTGACTCCCAGTTCTTTGATCCTGAGGCCAGCAGAGTGTTAAATCTCTGTTGCAGGCAATACTTAATCATGTATTCACACTCAGAAGAAAAGACAAATGAAGAGATTTTTCAGTTCATATTTGTTAACACTTTTTGCTGTAAGAAATATTAAGTGAACTAGTATATAAAATATCAGTTTTCTGAATATATTACACAAAGTAAGAGATCACTAACCTGCTGAACAGATAAAAAAAGGGAAGACTTAAAAACGTATGTAATAATATAGACTTCGCAGGGTTTCTGGGATTAATTATTGCAAATTTTATCTACATCAGTTTCATTGACTGTTAGTATAGTATTTGATTATTAAACGAAATAATGGTTTAAACTCTGAACAAAAAAATCACCTAATATGGTTAAAACATAGAAAAGTCATGAAATGACTCAAATATTTCCCTGATTTGTAGGAATCATGATCATCTGACAAATATCTTACTGAATTCAGCATGATGACCACATGTATGTTCTCAGCAGAGTTTTGAGGTAAAACCTCCATTGAACATTATAAAAGTAAGTTGTGAATATTTATCTTTTAATTTTTTATATATTACTGAAATGTTATATTTCTTAGAAGTTTATATAAACTCACCAAATCACTGGAAATTATTCATTTGTAGAATGATTTATAATAAATTATTGAATGCATTTAGTGATGGTAAGCTGATTTAGGATTTCTAATTCTTCTCATGTCAACTTTTAGCAGTTGAAGTTTACTTAAAAAATCTTTCCTATATGGTCCTAATCATTAAGTTTATTATAGATTTCTGGTTAACTTTATAAGTCACATCTTATATAAACTTGTTTCTCTTTTATATTTCTTAATTATTTTTTCCATCTCCTTTCTTTTTTGTTCAGTTTGACCAAATTTCATCTCAGTGCTGCAGATTGAACCCAGGACCTAATGAATATTAGTCAAGTACTACTGCCACTGAGATTTATTCCTAGTCACCTATTTTCTTTGATTTAATAAGACTTCAATTTGGTTTCTTGATCTCCCTATATCACTTCACACAATACTACCTATCAGTCATTTCTTCATTTTAAAAATATCAACCACCTATTTTCTTGGAGATGCTTTTCTTACATTTT